>JAESVK010054146.1:1345-18210 GCA_017140935.1 Hamamelis virginiana | reverse complement strand
TGATTTCAAAGCGTTTTTTCCAATCTAACAATGAGCTCCTTGTTGTATCTACACCAAAAATTTAAAATTTTCATCAAATAATGCATGGTTAAAATTACATTAATTCTACCTTGTCAAAAACCCATCTCTCCGACTAAACAACATTAAAAAAAAAAAAAAAAAAAGGTGACAATGCAAGAACTATATAAGTAGGAGAAAAATAAGCTAGACATACCAAAAATGAAATAGTCCAAGGCAACCCGACCAGAGACAGAGATTTGCTGGAGTAATAGACACTATTCATGGGGGATTTACCTACGCCGGTGATAGCAGATCGGCGAGAAAAGCTTATGCAAGGTCGGCAAATTCTTCGGTCTCGGATCTGGTGTACAACCTCTCTCATCAACGGTCAAACAGATACGGCCTCTTAAACTTCTCTGAGCAAGATTTGAAGGGAGTTCATTTGCCGCATGATGACCCACTGGTCATTAAGGCTATCATAGCGAACTATGAAGTAAGCAAAATCCTGATTGACACAGGAAGCTCGGCTGACATTCTGTTCATCACCGCATACGAAAGGATGGGAAGAAAGATCACCGACCTCTTGCCAATCGATACACCGTTGGTCTGGTTCAACGGATTGACCCTACAACCACTGGGATGGGCGAACTTGCCAGTCACGATAGGCGACCAGCCCACCCAAGCAACCCGGGACGCAACATTCATGGTCGTCGATTGTCCGTCTGCGTACAACGCGATCATCGGCCGACCAACCTTGAACGATTTTGGTGCAGCTACCTCAACCCTGCATCTCTGTGTCAAATTCCCGAGCTCTCATGGGACTGGAACGATTAGAGGAGATCAAGCCTTAGCTCGATCGTGTTTTAATATCTCACTGGATAGTAGGGAGGAGCATCTAAATAGAGGGATTGTACCAGACTCGAAACTTTCAAACATCGCCCACCTTGCCGATCATAAATCTGATGAACGTTTATAGCAATCAAAGCAGGGAGAGTCTGGAATGGATGACCTTCGAGACGAAAGTAGTTCCAGGACGATCCCATTGGAAGGACTTGTTGAATTTCAAGTCCACCCTACTGATCCCGAGAAAACAGCAAAGATCGGATCCGAGCTCTCGCCTAAAATGAAGACCGATCTGATTGTCTTCCTCAGAAAGAACTGGGATATATTTGCGTGGGGGCACGAGGACATGCCTGGGATTGACCCTGATGTGGCAGTTCACAAACTCTTGGTGAACCCGACCCGTAAACCTGTTCGACAAAAGAAGCGAGTCACTTCAGAAGAAAAGGCCAAAGCAATCCAAGAGGAAGTACAGAAGCTTCTCAAAGTTGGTTTTATTCGTGAAGTATTTTATCCTGATTGGCTTTCCAACTGTGTCGTCGTCAAGAAAAAGACAGGCAAATGGAGGGTATGCATTGATTTTACCGATCTCAACAAAGCCTGCCCAAAAGACAGCTTTCCACTTCCGCGTATCGATCAAATGGTAGATGCAACGGTTGGTCACGAACTCCTCAGTTTCATGGATGCATACTCAGGCTACAACCAGATCATGATGCATTCTACCGACCAGGAAAAGACTGCTTTCATAACAACGATTGGAATGTTTTGTTTTCTACGGATGCCTTTCGGACTCATGAATGCAGGATCAATCTACCAGCGAATTGTCACCAGAATGTTTGGATCGCTCCTAGGATCAACCATGGAGGTCTATATTGATGACATGCTGGTCAAAAGTTTAAAGTCTACCGATCACATCGAAAACCTGGACGAAGCATTCAAGATAATGAGAAAGTTCGGGATGCGTCTCAACCCGACAAAGTGTTCTTTCGGGGTTACATCAGGAAAATTTCTGGATTTTCTTGTAACAGAACGGGGGATCGAAGCCAACCCCGATCAGATTAAAGCACTATTAGAAATGAAGTCCCCGACCAATATCAAAGAAATTCAAAGACTTACTAGTCGGATGGCTGCACTGAATAGGTTCATTTCCAAATCTTCAGAGAAGGGATCACACTTTTTCAAAATCCTCAAGGGGAATAAAAGGTTTCAATGGACTCTCGAAGCCGAGGAGGCTTTTCAACGACTAAAAGCTTACCTCGGATCACCCCCACTCCTGTCAAAACTCATACAAAATGAAATCCTTTTTCTCTACCTTGGTGTTTCCCCGACTGCAGTTAGCTCGGTGCTCATCCGAGAAGACAAAGGAGTCCAAAGACCGATCTACTATATCAGCAAAGCAATGGCCGATGCAGAAAAACGGTACCCATACCTCGAAAAATTGGCATTTTCTGTTGTAACATCAGCTAGAAAGTTGAGGCAATATTTTCAAGCTCATCCAATCGTGGTGTTAATCGATCAACCTCTGAGACATATCCTCCACCGACCTGATTCATCGGGAAGAATGGTTCGATGGGCAGTGGAATTGGGAGAGTTTGACATAGACTACCGACCTCGTCTTGCTATAAAGGGCCAAGCACTTGCCGATTTCATTGCAGAATTCACACCTGAGGCCAAGGAAGATGACTCAATCATTCCGACCTCGTCCTCTTCTGAAACAACAAATGATTTGCCACCTTACCCAGCCTGGCATCTTTTCGTTGATGGTTCCTCCAACTCCAAAGGATCGGGGGCCGGAATTGTGCTAATCTCACCCGAGGGGGAAAAGGTCGAACTAGCCTTGAGGCTCTGTTTTAAAGCCACAAATAACGAAGCAGAGTACGAAGCATTGATGGCTGGATTGCAAATGGCTGCCGATTTTCAGGTTCGACATGTGCATGTATTCAGCGACTCCCAACTAGTGGTAAATCAGATCAATGGAGTCTACCTTGCCAAGGAACCAACAATGCAGAGGTATTTAGATAAAGCCAAAGAAGCATTTAGCAAGTTTGCATCAGCCTCCATCAGCCAAGTTCCAAGAGAGGAAAACAGTCATGCCGATGCATTGGCTAACCTGGCTTCTGCTGTCCGAACTGATCTGCCAAGATCCATAGTTATCAAGCTCGCCGAACATCCCTTGATCAATGTACCTGAGATACCGATCTTTACCATAAATACTGATCCGACCTGGATAGATCCAATCAGGGAGTACATTAGGGCAGGAATCCTCCCCGCAGATCGGGCTGAAGCTCGTCGAGTTAAAAGTCAAGCTGCCCGATATTGCATCATTAATGGTAACCTCTACCGACGATCATTCTACGGACCTTGCCTCCGATGCGTTCTGCCGGACGAAGCCAACTACGTTTTGCGCAAAATCCACGAGGGAATCTGCGGTAATCATGCAGGATCCCGATCTCTAACAAAGAAGGCAGTTCGACAAGGTTACTACTGGCCTCATATGGAGAGAGATGCAGTAACTCTGGTCAAAAATTGCGACAAATGTCAAAGGTTTGCCCCGATCCCACATCAACCTCCAAACTTCCTAACCCCGATCTCAAGTCCATGGTCGTTCGCACAGTGGGGAATCGATATTGTAGGCCCCCTCCCGAATGCAAGAGATAAAAAGAAATTCCTGATAGTGGCAATCGATTACTTCACAAAATGGGTGGAAGCCCGACCTGTGGCCAGAATAACCGAGAGTAGCATCAGAAGTTTTATATGGGAAAATATCATCTGCAGGTTCGGAATACCTCGCGTCTTGATCGCCTACAACGAAACCCAGTTCAACAATATCGGACTCCGAAATTTGTGTAGCGATCTTGGGATCCAAAATAACTTCTCCTCACCAGGTCACCCACAAGCTAATGGACAGGTCGAGGTCACCAATCGGACAATCATCCATTCCTTAGAAAAAAGACTGGAAAAAGCCAAGGGATTATGGGTGGATGATCTCCCATCAGTTCTGTGGGCATATCATACCACGAGTCGAGTTTCCACGGGAGAAACCCCTTTCTCCCTTACTTATGGAACCGAAGCAGTCATTCCTGTGGAGATCGGTATTCCATCTTACCGAATCGAGACTTTCAATGCTGAGGAAAATGATCGCGAACTTCGTTATAATCTCGACATGTTAGAAGAGAAACGAGAAGCAACCCGACTCAGAATCGCCTCCTACAAACATAACATGGCTCGGGCATACAATAAGAACGTGAAAGCTAGGCATTTCCGACCCGGCGACCTCATTCTAAAAAAAGTTCTCAATCCCAGCAAGCTCGAACCCAACTGGGAAGGACCATATAGAGTTCGACACTACAATAGGATCGGCACATATTGGATTACCGACCTTGAAGGAAAATTGCTTAAGCGTCCCTGGAATGCCGCACATCTCAAGAAATACTACCAGTAGGGGACTCTTCCTCCCGAACTTTTTTTTTTCGGCTGTAGTCAACCTTGAGTTACTACCCGATCTATCGTGTTTATCTTTATGCATATTTTCTTCTTATATGAATACCCTTGTTATCAATCTTGCAACTATCTTTTGTTTAAGTTGTTATCTTTTGTTTAAGTTGTTATTTGATTACCATCTATTTGGACTTACTTTAATCGTTCTTGCTTGGCTTATCTTTCTTTATAGTAGTATTTCCCGATCTCTTTACCTTGAATGAATATTAGTTTTTTGTGTTAAATTAAATTATTTACCCTGCATACATTCGACATGAAAGCCCCGAACCAAACTCGGGCCAGCAAATAAATGATTATTTGTTCACCGATCAAAAATTGATCGGGGGCATAAACGTCTCAACGTTACCCCCAGATACCACGGTATCCAAAACAGACAACTAAACGATCTCAAAAGAAAAAAGAGTTCGGTAATCCGATAATTAACTATCGTAACCCCGAACTGGGGACAACATAGAGATCAACTTTGAGATAAGATCAACATATTGCAATCAAGCGCAAAAGACAAACACATCTCAACCCGACGAAAAAGACTAGTCCAAAATATTGCTTTTCATTAATGATAAAGCAGAGTTCATACAAAATCAGACCGATCGGTCAACAGTTTAAAACAGAAAATTAAAAAGGTCAGTCATCAACATGAACAGTTTGATCGTGAGAGGTCGGGGTATCAGATCTTTCAGTTGGAATGGAGGGGTCAGCTGCATCTCTTGAGATCGAAGCGTTCTGGCCAGTGCCTTCCCGATCACTGATGGTCTCCTCTTCATCAACATCTTCGACCTCGGGAGCTGAATGAGCTTTTAAAGCTTGTCGTTGTGCCCGAACCTCCTCTAGAGTGACCTTGGAAAGATCAGCTGATGGATAGAGTTTTGCTACGAAGTCCTTCGCCAGGTCAAAACCTTGGACAAGAAACGGACTGGCCGTCTTAATCACAAGGGCCTTCAGTTCAGGAGAAGCTCGGTAATCTTCAACGGCCTTCTGGGCGATCTGCATCTCAGCATCCTTCGCCTTCTGGAGATCGACTTCCAACGCTTCAATTTTTCTGTTAAAATCATCTTCCCGATCCTTGGACTTGGCCTCTCTTCCTCCAAAAGAGTCTTCGCATCCTGAACCTCCTGGATCAAACGATCAACTTTCTCGTTCAGCTTCCGGTTGGCTACTTCAGCAGCGCCCTTTGAACGCCTCGCTTCCCAAGCTGCCCGAAGAGAATGCAACCCGAGAAATGCACTCTGGAAATACAAAGATATAAATCAAGATCAGAAATATGCATGGTTTGAAAGATCAAAGAAAAGAAAAATAAAAAATATATTTTTGACTTTTATTACAGAATGAGCAAGCTGCTCGGAAAGGTCGTTCGGGGTCATTTGTGAAAGCGCCTCCTAGTCGATCGGACCCAGAAGGCCCTCAAAAACTTTCAGGCTTGAGGTCGGACTGTTCATAAAAGAACTCCCGACCGTCAACCCCGACAACATCAGAGGTGCCGACAGGCCGGCACTCAGCCATTCCCCCGCCGACCCACGAGAGGGGCGGGCTCCCAAACCCGAGCCGGCAGCCGACCCAGTTCCAACCTCGGTGACCACCGGGACCGCGGTAGGAATATTCTCCTCAACGCGTCTTTTCTTCTTCCGAGAGGTTTCTGGCCTGACCCGATCGGCACGAGCCGGAGTCGTTGAAGATCCAGGGGCCGCCCCGGCCAGAACGTCGTCCAAATTGATGTTCATGGCTACCACGAAATTATTTACAGTATGAGGAAAGGATCGAAAGAAGAGAGGTGAAAATAAACCAAGTAAATAACATCGGTATACCTCTTTTAGGTCGGTTCGATTCCTTTCTCCGGACCTTTTGTCTGTTCTTCCGATCCTCGATCACCTGTATGATCCGAACCTCATTCTCTCGATCTAAAGGTCTTATTGCGAACCTCCTATATTGTTGAAGAAGAGGCGCGATTGGGCGACCATCAACTGTCAAATCCTTGAAGAGACGAGGTACGATGTCGGAAGGACGGACTTCTAATTGATAAGACAAGTAGAAGGGTTTCCAACTCCTATCGTCACGGAGATTGTTGAAGCCACGTTCTTCTCTCCACAGCTGGTCGATCCGACCGATGATGCGATCTGTCAAAGTTGGGCAACGAGTGATCTTGTCGACTGCAAAATATTTTCGTGTCAGATAAAGATCAATTCAAAAAACAATATATATATAATATAATAATATATATGATATAAAGATCAAACGACCTATATCTACCGATCTCTACTACCTGGGCGAGTACTCCATTCCCTTGGAATCGGGAAGATCTGTGGCTCATCAACCCCGAACTCCCATCCCGGGCCACTAACAAAAAATTAACTGTTCTTCCACCCTTTTATGGAAGATGGAAGATCTCCGATGCCCGTCCTCCTATTTCGATTACCGAGGTACCACCACCCAGAAGATGCCCGAGCATTCTCCTTCAAAAAACACATACATCTCAAGTCGCCAAAGTTCGGCTCCCACCCGAGCGACCTCCATAACACCATGAACCCGAGAAGTACCCTCCACGAGTTCGGCGTAAGCATCACTGGGCTTACCCCGATCCTGTGAAGAACCTCCCTAATGAAAGGTTGAAGAGGAAGCCTAAGGCCGATCTTAAAAATCTCTTCATAAAAGCAGACTTCACCAAGCAGAACGTCGGTAGCACGGATTTCGGGTCCAGGAATACGAATGCTAACAGAGTTCGGGATGTGATAAAGTCTCCTTATGTCGGTTTCTTTTTCTTATACTAAAAGGTTTATATGAACAAAGGGGTATGGAGGATGGAGAAGGTCTTCCTCCCCCGCCCGATTCTGATCGGGATTCGGTGGAGCAGATTGGATCGGTGGAACATCTATGGTCTCATACATGGACCCCGAAGTGCTAGCTCCGGGGCCACCACGGTTACCAGTTCTAAAACGACCCGGGGAATGGTCCCGACCCGACATGACTACACTTATGTTTGGACGAAAGGAAAACTTGCCGGAAAATGCAAGAAAAACGGACGGAATGTTCAAAGGAAACACATCGGCAAAATCAAAAATTGCCGGAAAACTCAAAAACAGTGGACTTCAACAACAAATAAACCAAAATAAAGTCCCTAGGAAAGAAATAAACGGTAGAAAAGGAAGATTGGGTACGAAAATACCTTTTTAAAGCGAAAGAAAGGCCGAAGAACGAAACAATCGAAGCAAGAGGACGCTGGAATCACGATAAACACTCCGGCGAGCTCTAAACGTACTCTGGCAGCAATTCGAAATGGCAAGAGGTGAAATGAGGGGGCAAACCCATTTCTCCATCTTTTATAGCTTGCCCAAAAAGCTATTAATCATGAAACGACACGTGGAACCTGCCAATAATGGCACCTCGAGCACGACTTCCAAGTGACGGCTGGCGCCTGCCAAACTGTCACATCGAGCCAGACGACCAATTAACGGCTGACGCTGCGAAAACTGAAACGTCACTCAATTCATTAGCTGTCCTCGTCGCTCTACGGGAGATCCAAGATCTCTCCCCTGTTTACCGATCACATCGTTTATAAACCATAGGGCCATTGTCCACCGATCAAAAAGAAACTCATCGACACCTCGAATTCGATCTTTCAACAGTCAGCATACCGAGCTTACATACTTGCGGGAAATCATTTATGACATGAATTCCACAAGTAGGGGACAACTGAAGAAGGTAAAATCTGCTGACCGACCTCATGTGGACACGTGGATAAAACGTACCCGATTACTTTATAATAAAGTAGAAGCATACACCGATCCTGAAGAGCTAATATACGATCTGAAGATGGTAAGACTTGTTGACCGATCTAAAAGAGGGACACGTGTATAAAACACACCCGATGAAGTAATACGAGTTCTACCCGATGTCTTCAATTATATAGCGGAAACGTATACCGATCCTAAAAGAATACAAGCCATGTGGAAATAACTATGAAATAAGTTCACCGATCTCTTGTAACTGCCTCATCATATCAAAAAGGAATATCCTCCGACATGCTCTGATCTTCTGCAGAAGATCATATGATTTCCTGTCTATTGAAAACGGCAGGCCGTTGAGTTAAGGGTTAAAATACCGAGCATACCCTCGAACGGTAAAAAATACTCGAGTGGATAATCACCCTATAAAAGGGGAAGTTGCATCACAGGGATAGGTACGTGACAAAACCCTAAGAATTACACATTCTTCTTACATTAACTGTTCACTGACTTGACCGTCGGAGTTTTGTAGGTCGAACACCCCACCGGTGTAAGAAACTCTCCCACCAATTAAGTGATCAACCCATCAGGTTAATCACAACTTACCTCTTTTACCTCAATTTACATCTCTTACCTCTTTTTGACATCATCAGTTTGGCGCCCACCGTGGGGCAGAGAGCTGTGATAACCCGAAAAATTTTATAGGCTTATTTTTACGATTATTTATAAACTTTGGGGTATTTTTTTTTTTTTTTTTTTAAAATTTGGGTTTTTATATTTTGAAGTTTTATAAAAGTTGGGGGTGGCTTTAATATATATATATATAAACTTAAGGAGGTGTTGTAAATATAAGAAACTAGATTTGTGAAATTTGCAATAAGCCACCTTATTTATATTTATACCCGTGACCAAACAATCCCTTAAATCTCATCACTTAACCCGAGTCAGCCCATTTGTTTCCCTATTACCATCCAAAGTCTAGAGAGGAGCCGAGAGGGTCGAGAGGGTGAAGAAGGTCGAGAGGGAGAAGAGGGTTGAGAGCTCGAGGAGTGGAGTTGCTGGGTCTTGGCCGGAATCTCGCCGGAGAGCTGGTGCATTTCGGCTTCGTGGAGGCTTAGGTAAGTTTGGCATTTGTGTTTTGAGTCTTCCTCATCTTCTCTTCAGTCTTATTCAGATCAAAAAGGGGGTTTCTAAACTATTAGCTGCATGTATGATCATATTCTCTCAAATTATTCCTTGCGTTTTCAATCAAAGAGAATTTTTGGTTTGGGTTTTTGGTTTTGAATCTGTATGTAAGAATTGTTTTGGGTCTCTCGGTCCTACCCTTAAATCTTAACGGATAATTATCCAATTTCTGCTATTTATTGTTTAGATGGCTGCTGGTGGTAAGATTTATGTTTATAAAATGGGTTTTCAAAGATCAATGGGGATTGAAGTTTTTGCATGTGGGTTTAGATGGGTTATTCGTAAGGTTTAAACTCTGATTTGTTAAAGCATGGTGGGTTTTCATCAAAACTGGTTTCAAACGGTAGATTCCATGTTTTTAGACTTGCATAAGTATAGATCCGTGGCTGAGATGAAGCATATGTGATGAAGATAGCCGTGGGGATAAGCAGCAGCCGTGACTGCTTGAAACTGGGTTTGGGTTTGGGTTTTTTTTAAAAAATTTTTTACATTATTGGATCCATGTATTTTTTTCCAAATTGATTTGGAGTTTTAAATGGTGATTCAAACTCAAAACCAAGCTGCCAGTGATTAGAGTTGGGTTTAGGATATGATATTTTAGTTTTATTCATGGCTGTGCTCGGGTTGTCGTTGAACAGCAACCATGGCTACTTTGTCTTTAAGCTCCGACTTGAGTTTTGATTTCTATGCATATATTCAAGGTTTCATTTATCGGTTTTAATCCCTCCCTTTTTCAAATATTGTTTGATTCTATATATATATATATATATATATATATATATATATATTTAACCTGCATATGAGTAGATTCTTGTATTTTAAGGATTTGGGAGATGTATGGATGCCTTGGTTGAAGATAGATGATGGTTGGCAGCTATGGTTTTTTTTTTTTATTCTACATTGCACATAAAGGATTTGAGGTTTTAAAATGTTGATTTAAAGCTTGCTTATGAGTTATGTAATATACATGAGCTTTATTTTGGGTTTGAGCAGGTTCTTGGTGGGTTTGTACACAATGTGCTTTGATTTGAGATTGGGATGGTAAGCTTGGGTGTTTTGTGAGTTTTGTGAGTTGTGTTTGATATCCTGAAAAAGGGTTGATGAATTTTTGTAGTACGCTTGTGCTTTTGAGAGGTGTTTGGGTTGTACTTTGGGTTTCAAACTTTGATTTTAATAATCTTGGAGGATTTCTCTCAAATTTGATTTTCAATGGTGTAATTCATGTATTTAAACTTGCTTGTGGGTGGATTTAAGCTTGGTAGTGTTTTGATTGAGTTGGGTGAAGTTGGAAATCATGTTTCAGCCATATGTTTTACTGCAAATCAGGGCATTACCGATAATGGCCTATGCCATTATCGGTAATGGAACCTAATGGTGTTTTTCTTCCTTGTTTTCCCTTAAATCTTCTTTTCATCATAACTTTTGCATATGAACTCCGATTTTCGCGTACTTTATATGCACGGAAAGACCTCGAGTTGTACTTTCTAAAATTTGAGATTTTGAGGTCAAATTCTTTTTGGAGAGAGAAGTTATTTTGGTAATACCAGGGTTGCCCCTCTTGTGTGCACTTTTTCTTCTTTGGCCTATTTCTTCCTTTCTACCTTTCCTTTGGCCATGGAATTCAATGTGTGGTATCGTGACACACTTGGGAGCACGTCTTGGAAGTTTTGAATCTTTTGATGTGGCATTTTGGGATTTTGACCCATAGGTTTGCGAGTGAGCAGTTTTGAGAGTCGTATTGCTTTACTTTGAAGCTGTGGATGTTTGTGCTTTTGTTTGATCCTTCTTGCTTGCATTATTGTTTGTTTCTCAGATTTGATTTGGGTCCTTTGGAGGACCACTTGCATTGGTGCATGAGCATTGCATTTGGGAGGCTCGTGGAGCCGCAAAAGGGTTGGAAAACACAACTGCATTGAGGTAGGGATAAGTAACTTCTTACTGTAATGATAATATGTCTGTTTTACAACTGTTTTTGAGAACTACATGAACATAGATGTTAAACACATTTGAGAATGGTATAACTTACAAATGTTTGAGAACCTTACGGATTACTAGCTTGTTAAATAGATACATGGAATATACTAGTTTAAAGACTATTGAATTGTGTGGCATGTTTATGAAATGAGAATTAAGGCACATAAATGAAACGTTTTGAGAACTTGTCTATATTTCCTGGCAAACTACTTAGAACTGGGTATTACGTGTATGTGTATATAAAACTGGGGAATAGGCTTTCCAAATGCAGGTTTTATGGAAACACTTGATAAGGGCATATAGTGATAACTGTTTATATCTACACAATATAAATACTTGGTCTAAAGCTCATATGCCTGATTTTCTAGATATATCTATATAAAAGAAAGATGTTGAGATTTTCTTACAACTGTTCCCTTGACTTTTGGGTTGGATTGAATATTTTGAAATGGGAATCAGCCAGGGTACAAAAGTGAATATATATCTATATATATATGTATTGAATATGACGTGTCTTGAGGATTATTTTGTATATAAGATGATGGCATATGGTTTATCTATTTCACTCCTGTTTTTGGATAATGGTTATGATTGTTTTGAAATAACACTCGATACTTTAATATATGCCACATATTGTAACTTTACCTGCTGGCTTTGGAAATTGGTTTAAAAAGTACATTCTTATTGCTTCTCTCGCCCATTTGAAAATGATTTATATTATCGTGCTGTTATGCATGGTTTTGGCTCGGTTGGTATACAGGGAGATTATTTATGGGCCCATGGTCCTGGGTGGAGCCTTAGTGCGGACCTAAAGTATATAGCCCCGTGGCTCGACAGTTGGCCATGTGTTTTAGGCAACTGATCGGTTATCCTCGAGAGGTCAGACCCCGTAGTGGTCGGTTTCGGCTGTCGTTGTGCCGGAGGCTTGTTAGCCTAGAACAACGTCCTGATATACGTTCTGTGAGCCTGGTCTTCGAAATTGATGGGTATTATATTGCTTTTATAACTGTTCAAAACCCACACCATTTACGTTATTGAACTTTGGACTGAATATAGAACTACTTGACTTAAGCTTATCAATGAAAGACCACACAAGTTTATAACTGCGTTATCTACTGTTTTATAAACGTTATAGAAACTACGTTTATTTAAAATATTCCATGTATCACTGTATTATTGTTATTTGTAGAGGTTATCTTATTCCTACTGAGCAAGTGGAAGCTCACCCCTGCTTTTATGCAGCAGATTACAGGTTGGCTCGGGGTTTGCATACATGATTTGAGACAAGCCTCTATTCGAGGATTATTAGATGATTGCATGGTCGATTCTGCATTGGACCTGCATAGTATTGAGCTGTGTAGTATTTATATTTTCTTGATTTTGGAATTTGCCATTGTTTGTGGCATAACCTACTTGCCAGGGATGTTGGCATTATTATTATTTGATTTATTATTATTGTATAAGACGTTTGGGACATTTGTATGAGCATAACATTTCATATAGTTAATTATGCCTATATTTCTTATCTCTCATAAGGATATATGAATGAGCAGGTCAGGTTGTACCTCTATCTTGACACGTGTTGACCTATCCGGAAGGGTCAGTACGATTGTTAGGTTGGGGCGTTACAAGAGCATTGATCTTTCCGTGCCGTTTCATCCAACCTCAACCATGGTAATTACTCGATCTGGGGTTCTGAACAACGACGACCCCAACGTCCCTAATACGGCGAACACTCAGTCCGTATTGCCTCAAATCAGCAACCCATCTCTCGATGGTGGACACGAGACGACGGCAAGGCCACCTTCAACAAACAAAGAACCAGAAGAACCTTGCCAACATCGTGAACCCCAGATGTTGCCGCCCGCTCGGTATGAAATAGGGTCTTCCTCAAATGACCCTTACCAGCTCCAGTTTTTCAACATGCAGAAACAAATGGAAAGTATGACCCTCATCATTCAAACCCTGACTCGCCAACAAGAAATGCTCCTTCCACGGGTCACATTTTCCTTATATTTTATTTTGACACTTATATTTACACATTATTTTTATTAAAATATTATTTTAGGTCGATTATTTTGAAAAACAGACCATTAGATTAGATATTTTTCTTATGTTTGTCATGTATGAAAAAAAATTAAAGTCATCCAACAATTAGTTTTTGAAAATTATCATTGTGAAAAACTATTATACTTTTTTATTAGTTAAAAATATCGGTGTTTTATAATAATATTTCTTAAAATCTAACATATGGATCACTATGATTTTTGGCATATATGACATGCATAAGAAACATATCGAATCCAACGGTTGGATTGTCATAATATATATCATAAGTAGTATTTTGAAAATGACCGTAAGTATAAACATAGGTGTCAAAATAAGGTGTAAGGGGAATGTGGCCCTAGCTTCTTTCACATAATTAGTAGAATATTGTCTTGTTATGCGGACAGTAGGGGTGGTAAATGGGCAGGTTTGGGCGGGTTTGGGTTGGGTCTAAATGGGTTGAGCCACAAAATGTACATGACCCATTTAAGGTACCCTTTTTTTACCCATACCCATATATTATGACCCGACTCGACCCGCGAACCCATATATCACGGGTTGAACTTTTTTATTTTCATTTATAAAAAAAAAAATTTTAATTTTTTTTTATTAAATTTAACGCATATACATGCCAACAAAACAAACTTAAAATAAATTAAAATTGCCGCATTTAACAACAAAATTAGACATGTCATATATATTCAAATCTCGTTCGAGATCTTTCTTCATGGGTCAAGCCTACCCAACCCACCAACCCATATATCATGGGTCGACCTGTTTTTGTTTTTGTTTTTGTTTTTTTTTTTTACGCATATACACGCCAAAAAAATAAAATAAAATTGCTACATTTAACAACAAAATTTAACATGTCATATTTAAATTTTCAATAAAAACTGCGTTCTTACAGTTATTCAAAATGTCACAATATTGCAGTCATTTTTTTTCAAAAACCAACCGTTGGATCATCCTGATTTTTGGTAGGCATGACATTCATAAGATGAGTATTTTCACTACAACAAATTGACCCTTTTGCAACAAATTTTTTTGCGACAAATAATTTTTTGTCGAAAAAAAAAATATTTTGCAACAATAATTCATTATGTAGCTAAGAAGTACCAAAACAATATTTATTTGCGACAAAATATTATGTTGTCGCTAATTCTTGTCGCAAATACTTTCCCACCAAAAAATTCCCACCAAAAATTGGTGGGAAACCATTTTTGCAACAAATTCTATAATTTTGTCACTAATTGTTGTCGCAAAAAACCTTTTGCAACAAAATTATTAATGTCGCAAATAAGTGTGAATATTAATTTATATGAAAATTTTTTTATTATATTTGCGACAAATATGTTTGTTGCAAACAGTGATATATTACAACAAAATTAGGATTTGTCACAAAAATTGATTTGTTGTGACAAATCTATTAGTTTGTCACTAAATATCACTATCGGCAACGATCAAATTTTTGTAGCTAAAAGTAATGTTTTGTGACAATGCCTAACTTTGTCGCCAAAAAAATGGCTTTTAGCGACAAAATTACAAATGTGTCACAAAAAATGACATATTGTTACAAACTTATACTTTTGTCGCAATAGTCATTTTTTTGACGATGAAATACAATATTGTTGCCAAAAGTGATAATTGCGATAATCAAAAACTTTGTCACGAAAGTACCATTTAGCGATGAAATTATAAATGGATCGCAAAACAATGCCATTTAATGACAAGCCTATACTTTATTGCAAAAAGTTTTTGCAATGATTAATTAAGTTGTCACTAAAAGTGCGTTTTAGCGACAATGGTTGAAGTTGTCGCAAAATGAAAAGTGACTTAATTAATCATTGCAATAAGGAATTTTTTTAAACATACCTATAAATCATTGATATAAGCATTTAATTTAAAGGTAATGTTAATATAACAAATAAAAAAATTGAAATCTTAAGGAACTTATGGTATAAAATTAGACCTCGTGGTATAAAGTTCTAAATTTAGGAACTTTTGGATAATATTCTCTTAACAAAACAAATAGAAAAATGGATTAGATGTTCTAAATTTTTGAAATATAGAACTCGTCATTTTAAAAAATTGGACCTCGTGGTATAAAGTTTTAAATGTTATCAAAACAAAAATTAATTATGTATTATCAAAATAAAAAAAAATCTTAATAATATTAGGGGCGAATATCAAGAAGTCCCTCGAATCTCTCAAGTTTACTGAGATGTCACGTAGTGAAAACATTTTGTTAAAAAAAAAAACGAATTTGTCCCGAACACAGTGAAAACACAAATTAAAAATATTGTACTTGGTGTTTTCACTGTGTTGGGTAATTTTACTGTGGTGTGTTTTTTCACTGTATTAGGTTTTTTTCACTATGTTGGGTATTTTCACTGTGCTAGAGTGTTTTCATTGTGTTCGAGGCAGTTTTGTATTTTCGATAAAATGTTTTCACTATGTGGACCTCTCAGTAGTGATGTCAAATGTGTTTGTCTAATCCAACGGTGGGTTTTTCTAAATGTCATTGGTGATTGGCTCTAATCAAGTAATCTCACTCAATTTCGTACTAATTGCACCTTGTAATTTACTAGCTCAAGTCACATGTATATGGCTAATTATACAAGATATTTGTAAAAATCTACCGTTGAATTGAACAAACTTCTTATGTATATCATCTTGTCAAAAATCACAGTAATCTAACGGTCGGTTTTTTAAAAATGGCAATATGAAAAATTGTCTAATTTGTTCTTTAAAAATATCACTAATCTTCTATAATCATTATTCAAAATTGATTGTTGGATTACTCTAATTTTTTGCGAGTATGGGATTCATAAGAAATTTGTCTAATTCAACAATGTGTTTTTCTAAATATATATATATATATATATATATTTAATGGTTATTAAAGAATTTAAATGAAATTAAGATAAATATTATCTATCATCATAAGGTGTCTCGAGCTAATACTTAGCTTAGTGGTAATAATTGTTACATAAAGCTTTTATCTTAAAGAGGTATGGGGATCAAATCCCTTAGCATGTAATTTTGTTAATTTTATCAAAATGATTTGTGCTGGGCCAAATAGGCTATTGGATGTGCGGCGAAACGGATTAGATAGGACTAACGGATCAATTCGGGCCACTTACTGCTTCTAATATTGTTTTTTATAGTTATTTGAGTCCCCATCTAGTCATCACATGGTTACATAAGTTAGGTAAGTATGAAGCCCATAAATAATTTCTGGGATGCATATTTTGAAAAATTGATCGTTGGATTAGAAACTTTAGTTTTAGATGTCTTGCATGCCAAAAATCACAATGATCCAATTCAGAATTTCAAAATATAGTTACTCCTTCCGTCCCACAAAAGTTGCATATCTTTCTATTTTGGTCCATCCCAAAAATTGTTGAGCATTGAGATAATCAATGCATAAATATTATGCTTTTTCCAGTAACACAATTTTTTGTTTCTTATTGGAGTCATTTATGAAAAAAAAATAGGATAGAGACAAGGGGTAAATTTGAAAACAAAAAAATTAAGGATGACATGTAAAGTGTAATAATTGCATTTTCTAAAAGTATGTGTTTTTTTTTTTTTTTTTTTTTTTTT
>JAESVK010054141.1:4390-16369 GCA_017140935.1 Hamamelis virginiana | reverse complement strand
CACCATTAATTGAAAACTTAAAATGGGATGGTGAGATGTTTCTTGCCTCATGATAAACCTTCTACATAAATGTGTAATTTCAATTTCAATTTCATATTTAATGTAAACAATTCTATTTCCTCTTGGTAAAGCTATACATTTTGAGAGAACAGGTAAAAAAAATATGTTTTTGTTCTTGATAAAACCTTGCTTAAAAACTTGATGTTGCTAAAATTTCCATGGAGAATTTGGCATTAATTTCTCTATAAAAATTAATTTCAACCTTTTTTTAATTTTTAATTTTTATATTTTCATGTCTGAGAGAGCACGAATGTTCTGCTGAGATGCTGGAATGACTCCGTGGCCTAATTCATCTGTGCGATTAATTCTAATTATGACACCCTGATGAACTATTCATAACAAGTTAAGACTCTGAGTTTTTACATGTTCAATGCTTCACTTAGAGTTTATAGCCCAAACTGGACCTGTAATTTGGATCAGCTCCACTGATTAAACAATTTGGATAAAAATTCTGTCAACATTGAAACCTAGGCTTCTCTATTTTGTGTTTAGAGATGGTCTCTTTTTCCTTTGTCTCTTCTTTTTTTCTCTACAAGAGATGTACATTGTTTTGGTCCCCTCTCTTTTAACAGCCCAGGCATTTAAATGAGTTGGTAACTGGTAAGTTTAACAGTTCTGATTTCAATCCACCATAAGTAATACAGTAAGTAAAACAGTTCAATGAAGTTTTACTGCTCATTATAATACTCAACTTTAATGACAGGATCATCGGCATAGATGTGTGCCGCCGGAACAGGTTTAGGTTTCTACACTTGGAACATAAGTTCCTGATGAAATGGCTATGGTCGTAAAGGTTGCTCATCATTATTATTATTCTTAATGTATAAATATATTGTATATACGGTACAGTTGACCATATACGGTATACTATAGGATAGTTGTCAGTTGCCTATATAAGGCTCACTACTACATTGTACAAAACACATTATTCAATACAGAGTTTATAGTTTTCTCTCATTTAACATGGTATCAGAGCTAGATATCTAGCTAACCCAGCCTACCACCACTGCCCCACCGCCGACCAGCCTACTACCACTGCCCCATCGCCGAACACCACCAACAACCGCCGTCACGGCCTTAAACACAGCCGGAAACGATCTCTCGAATCTGTCCAACCACAAAACACCACCTCCCAGCAACCAAAATCTATCAACCTACCCCTCAAAAGACTCACCATCCTCCGATCTACAAAAATCCACCAGAATCAGCCCAAACCACCGCCGCACGCGCCGCCCAAAGAAGCGCGCGTCAGATCTACTCTCACACCCAATATCACGAGCTTTCACGCGCCGAAACTCAATTCCGTGTAGCTGACATCAGCCCTAGTCCAGTCAGCCTGCCACGTCACCATTGCCACGTCACTACTACCACGACATCAAAATCGGACCTGATCCGACCCTATTTATTGACCCGGTGACCCGACCCAGCAACCTGGATTCGACCCGGCCCGTTGATCTGATCCAACAACCCGGATCCGACCCGGCCCGTTGTCCCGACCCAGCAATCCGGATTCGACCCGGCCTCGTTGGCCCGACCCACCAACTTAGATCCGCCTTACTTGGTCAACCGTTGACCCTAACTGCCACGTCAGCGCGACACTGCCACGTCACCTAGTTGGACCGAGTCAGTTGCCACATCATCCTGCCACGTGTCATCACTAGGTGTTGCCACGTGTCAGCGTATCAATCTACCACGTGTCAGCACCCCTCGTGCCACGTTGTGGACCAGCCTCGTGGACGGGGCTTTGATGGTATGTCCACATCATCACCGGGCGATGTGATTAGGGGGGGTTTAGAAAACAAACAAAGGAGTCGCCACCATATTTTTAAGGAATAAGGAAACCATGAAAAATATTTTATTTTTAAAATCAAAACAAAACAAACTCCATTTTCAATGAAAAGACTGTCTACAAACCAGAGTTGGATCCGGGGGCTAGGTTACGACGTGGGAAGGTTCCAAGCTTTCACTTGTAGGCACTCACCTCGCCCTAATTAAAGGACTTCTAATTTATTTGGGCTATTTAAATCCTTAATGCAAACAATCCTAAATAATCTAATCAACCAAAAAAATATTGATATAAATGCATTATCTATATTTAGTTATATTAATAATAATAAAAAATATATACAAACAAACCCCTAAAACCTAGGACACCCTACGGGCATCCTAGGGCGGACTTGAGCCCTATTACCGCCTACGTAACTTACTAGTATCACCCTAGCAAGTATCAAAGTCCACGTAGTTCGACTACCCTAGGACTCTCCTATTGTAATCGATCACATCATCAAAGGTATTTCAACCTAATTCAAGACTCTAACTTCGAGAGTTTTTATTCTTTCAAAATCATTTATTTGAAATCATTTCAAATTAAAAGATATTCTTAAAATCCAAATATTCCAAAATAATTCTTATCTTTAGAATTAAATTCCAATTGAAAATCTTTTTCAAAGATATTTCAAGAAAACAAATCATATTGAGAGGAATTTCATTCCAAAGTAAAAATCTTTTAAAACATTTCAAATCTTTTGAAAATCAATTAATAATCAAATATCTCATAAAATCATATTTATTTCATAAATATTGCATCAAAAATCTTTTAGGAAATCTCTCGAAGATCGACTCTTAAATCAAATAAAATACACAATTCAAATCATGATTTTTACAACAAAGGAAATTCCTAGGGAAGGTCAAGTGACCTTCCTAGCCTAGGGTCTCTAACTAGCCCTAAAGTTAATCTAAAATCCCTAACATACTAATGCAAATGCATGCTGTAATTTAACTAAATTAATCAAACATTCACAAAATCAATTCTAATCATGCATGAAAATGTTCCTAAATGCATACTAATCAAACTATGTGATCCTAAACATATTTCTAAGTTAGATTTAGCCCTAAAATAATTTTTAAAAGTGATTTAAGGGCATAAACAAATCCGGACAGATTTGAATATGAACCTTTAACCACTCTAAAAATCATGAAAACAAAGAATAAAAAATGTGAAGATGACCTATCATGCTTTCTACATGAATATACTAAAAAACTATAAAAATCATGCAAAAATATGTCTTAAAAATGTTAATTAAACCACTTCAAAGCATATATTCAAATCTGGACAGATTTGAATACATGTTCCAAATGGCTTAAAAAACATTGTTAATCCATAAAAAATGACAAATAAACACCCTAGCATACAATCTAACATGCTATACTAAATTACCATGCAAAATGTATAAGAAAACTAACAACGAATATGCTTTAAACAACTATTTTAAACACAAGAGGAGGATCTTACCTTCGCACGCTCCCTCGTACACAATTTTTATGTTCAAACAATCAAATCAATATCAAGTGTTCAAATAATCATAAAAAAGCATAAAAAATGACTCACAACTCATCACATGTCAAGAATACATATTAACACATTCATATCATCATTAATACCATCAATCAAACATTTAGAGATTCAAATAACAATATGAATATATCAATACTTACCCTAGGCATGCTCGCATACATGAAATAATAACAACGGACTCATCCTAAACATAAAATCACAACAAAAAACTAACCCTAGCATGCTTACACACATAAAATCACAAGAAGCTAACCCTAACATGCATACTCACATAAAATAATAATAAAACTACTTCTAATCATGCATACGTACATAAAATAACAAGAAAACTAATCCTAACATGCATACTCACATAGAATAATGATAAAACTACTTCTAATCATGCATACGTACATAAAATAACAAGAAAGCTAACCCTAACATGCATGCTCACATAGAATAATGATAAAACTACTTCTAATCATGCATACGTACATAAAATAACGAGAAAGCTAACCCTAACATGCATACTCACATAGAATAATAATAAAACTACTTAACCCTAGGCATGCATCCTAACATAAAATCATAAATAAAATTAATGAACCCTAAACATGCATATTAACATGAAATGACAACAAAGCTAAACCTAATCATGCATACTCATACAAAATCAAAACAAGGCTAACCCTAATCATGCATACTAACATAAATAAGAGAAAGAGATAAACCTATTCAAACATGCATAGAGAAAACTCCTACAAAGTAAAATGAAAATCCATCAAAGAACAAGATCATGGTTGAGTGTTTACCCTTCGATCCCCTTCTTGGCTAGCCTCCTCCAAGCTCTTAGCCTTCGATCCTTGCCCCTTCAATGGTGTAGAGATGAAGAGCTCAAAAATCTGTAGCCTCCTCTCCAAAACCCTAGAAATCTCTCATTCTCTTTGAACCTCTCATAATGCAACATATATAGGGTTAGGGTTCAAAACCTTGAATGGCTAGGATTAATCCCTCTAAAAAACGATCCTAGGGCTTAGAATGAATCTCTCTAGGGTTTGAAAGATGAAACCCTTCGAATTTATGCCAAAAAATCAAATCAAATCAGCCAAAATAGGTCAAATTTTCCAAAATGGAAAAATTGGCTCGAGCAAGCTGATAGCCGTCCTAGGCATGGACGGTTGGCCGTCCTAGCTGGACGGTTGGCCGTCCTAGCTAGGACGGTCACCATGCTGACTTTCCCAATTTTGTTCCCCAATTCTAGGGTTTTCGAATTTTGGCCATATTTTGGTCAAATTTGATCCAAATCCGATGGTTCAGGGCTCAAAACGACCGTGTTTTGATCCTCCACATTTTTAGAATGTTTTTGGGTTAAAATCAATTGACCATGGTCAAGGGTTTTAGCAAAAAGCTAGCCAATTGACCCGGTTGTGCCAAAATTGGTTATATGACCATTCCTTGTTTTGTAAAATTGATCAATTAGGCTTGCACCACTTCTAAAAACATGGTTTTAATATGAAATTGGTACTTAACAACATGTTTTGAAAATCTTTTGTTTTGGTGAAAATGACCAATTCACGGTCGATTTGATCGAAACCCTAATTCAGCTTATTCTTACCCGTGGGATCGATTTTGGGAGAATCCATCCCAACCATTCAAAGGCTCAATTGACACACCAAATACACTCCCCACATCCATATAAACCTCATGAAACAATCCGTTTCGAATTCGGAGGTCATTCGGAAATTATACGAGAAAAAGGACGAAAATGCCCTTCAAGTCGCAAAAACCCTAATTACCTATCGAGCTCTCATCAGAATGCCATGAAAATTTACAGGGATGTTCTAAAACACCTCAAAAGTCAAATGCAATACAAATGGGTTAATTCCAATCCAAATGTACACATGAAATAATGAATTGTCCTTTTCCTCAGCAAAGGGCAATTTGGTCAATTTGGTCTTTATAAGGCCAATTCATCACCCAATGATCAGCTATTCTAGTTGATCATTTGCATGGACATATGGTAGAAATAATTGGTAAAAATGGGGTGTCCACAGAAGCCCCTCGTTGGTGTTTCATGGTTTCGCCATGTAATACCAACGAAACAAAATGGCATCCCATTTTTGCCGCAACAAAAGAGGGATGATTCAACCAACTTCTCACGAACATTAAGATTTATTTCCTGAACAAATCCAGAATGAAAATAATTCTTGGAAGTCACACTTCCGATTATTTCAAAATCAATCACACTAACAAACCACAAAACAAACATTTATGTGATATCTCACTCACATAAACATACACAAATCATCATTTTATGTGATACTTCTCTCACATAACACATACAAGTTATCATTTTATGTGATACTTCTCTCACATAAACACATACAAGTTATCATTTTATGTGATACTTCTCTCACATAAAATAGTTCAGACTCATTATTTCTATGGTACATCTCCCATAAGAAATATTATTTATATAGTACTTCTCCTATATAAACATTTTCAAACCATTATTTTATGCTTCACATAAAACAATTCAAACTCATTGTTCATATGGTACATCTCCCATATGAACATATTATCAATTATATGGTACATCTCCCATATAAGCATTATTTTATGTTTCACATAAAATAATCTCAAATCATTCAAAATGTTATTTCATGCTTCACATAAAATAACTCAAGTTCATCGTTCACATGGTACATCTCCCATGTGAACATATCATCAATTATATGGTACTTCTCCCATATAAGCCATTATTTTATGTTTCACATAAAATAATCTCAAATCATTCAAAATGTTATTTCATGCTTTACATAAAATAACTCAAGTTCATCGTTCACATGGTACATCTCCCATGTGAACATATCATCAATTATATGGTACATCTCCCATATAAAGCATTATTTTATGTTTCACATAAAATAATTTCACATCACTATTTCATGTCTCACATGAAATATTTTAAACACATTATTTTATGTTTCACATAAAATAATCCAAATTTATTATTTCATGTCTCACATGAAATGTTTTAAACACGTTATTTTATGTCTCTCATAAAACAATTCAAACCCATCACTTTATATGGTACATCTCCCATATAAGCCTCTAAAATCAACTCTTTACATGGTACATCTCCCGTATAAAGATCATTATTTTATATTTCATATAAAATAATCTCACATCACTATTATAAAACACTTCAAACTCATTGCTCATATGGTACATCTCCCACATGAACACAGCCTCAATTATATGGTACTTCTCCCATATAAAATGTTTTCAAAATCATCATTTCAAAATCATCATTCAAAATCATCATTTAGTGGTAATTTCCATGCAAAACATGAACTAATTTTGGAGGAAATCGACCGAAAAAGCAAAAATTGAGAAAATCAAGCTGGGGCACACTGGTGGCCGTCCTAGCCTGGACGACTAGCCGTCCTGGGCTGGACGGTTGGCCGTCCTAGCTAAGACGGTCATCATGTGTGACCCGAAATTTTTTTTCTTTTTTAAACCCCCTCATGCTCATATGCACTCTTGTGCTCATTCTAAACCACTTCCAAGCTTGGTTTTGCTCCAAAACCCTAGCTTTTGATCTTCAATTTATACATACTCAATCAAGTCTTTGGTTTGCACTCTTGCCAACACAAAATCATCTTCATTCTTTCAAGTTCTTCAACTTGTTCTCATTTGGTGTGAACCTCTCTATTTCCCACATACTCCATTCTTTTTAAAAGATGGATCAATTACCTCCACCTTACTTGAAATATCCATTCTTGGAAGTCAGAGCTAGATACAAGGCACCCTCATATGGAGATTCTCATCCACCATCTCTACTCTTGGAGCCTAGAACACATCTTTCATATATTCACTCCAAAGACAATGTAAGTTAACTTTCCTCAATAATTCTTGATTCATATGCAATTGGTTGAATTGAAATGCTTGTTTGCATGTTGATTGTTGATTTTCATATCATTGTAACCTTTGGGAAAAGCATGGGAGCCCCATTTCATAGCTTCACAAGCTTGTGAATGGTGCACACCAAGTGTTTGATGAAATGCCTCAATGAAGTGAACTTTGATTTTTCAAATCAAACATATCCTAATCATGTTTCAATGATTTTTGTAGGATTTTAGAAAGTATTTGCCATGATCAATCTTCTTTGAAAACATCATTTTGAAAATATGCATATCACATGTTTGATAAAATGCCTCAATGACACCATTATCCATTTTCTTCTTTACAAGTCATTTCATGTCAAGTAAAGTATCTCAAAAATTTTCTATGATGTTTAATTTGATTAAAACACCATCAATTTTGAATTTGAAACATTTTGGATTTTGGTGACACCACCCATGCCTTTGATAATAAATTGTGTCATACAACATGCACACATCTTTTGTAAAAACCTTTTGAAAATGTATTGATCATTTTGGCTCATTCAAAGCACAAATTTTACTTCATTCATGATATGTAAATCAATAGTCATACTTGCATTACATTTGAATCAAAGTTCCTTTGGAAATAACAACATTTGCTTTGATGTGAATATAACCCCAAATGTGTTTATGCAGCCCAATTTCGAAATCCGTACAAGATATTCCTTAGGTAAGCTCATCAAATGGTGGGGATTAATGGAGACACGCCAACCCCAAGCCAATGCCATTGTTGAGCAAGCAGGCTTTAAATTCTTCTTGGATTCTCTCTGGCTCGACAACATGGATAGAATGGCCATGATTGCTCTTTCTGAACTCTGGTGGGACACCACCAACACATTCCACTTTGGGTTTGGGGAAATGACTATGACCCCACTTGACTTCACTATGATTACATGACTTCATATTGGAGGCCAACCACTCGCCTTTTATGAAGAAGCTCACACAGATGAAGAATACTTGTACAACCTTTTAGGCGTTGAAAATGTTCCTTTGACAAAAAGAGGAGTCAGGCGCTCTTGGCTCTACAATCACTTCAGTGTTCAAAATGAAGAGGAGGGAGGGGAATCCAAGAATATTGCCCGTGCATTCATTTTGTATCTGCTCTCATGCACTTTCTTTGCAGGTACACAAGACATAGCCCCTCTAGGCTTTTTGAAGAGTTTGGAAATCACGGATAATATTCACCTGTATGACTGGGGCGGAGCTGCATTAGCGACTATGTATCGCTCCATGTGTGACAAATCTCGAGATGCTGCCCAGGATTTCGGCGGCTTGGCTTTCATATGGCAGGTACTGATTTCACCCAATTGTCTTTCAATAGAATCTTTCCATACTTTCATCAATTCCCTGATTTTTCTTTCATGCAGGTATGGGCATTCATCTACTTGGGTCTTGGTTGTCCTCTCTTGAAAGAGGGGGTTAACCAATGGCCATTTCTAGCTCGCTTTGATCCATGCCACAGGAAACACTCCAACCTCCATAGATATGATTATGCCACTGCCAAGGCTATCCTTGCTGGTTTCACTACAGAACAGGCAAAATCTCAAACCATTATCTTCCTCTTAAATCTTCCAAATTCAACTCTCATACTCTTCATAATCTTTAGGTGAACTGGGACCCATGGGGTACTTGGAGGACTACTTTGGCTTTCCCCCACATGCATAGTGTACTCCTAACACATAGGCGAATCTTGTTTGAGGGGCCTGCTGGCAGATACTGGTACTTGGGTGAAAGAGTCTGTCGCCAAGTCTACGGAAACATGGATGCAGCTAGAGTGCCTTTTCTGCCTCCTGCAAATATGCACCACACTGACAAACTGAAGGATGAGGCTCTGTTAGAGTCCAAGAGAGGAGTGGATCTTTCCGCTTTCCTTTTCTCTGATGCGAGTTATGAGGTCTTCTGCCAACAGTTTTTGATGCGCCCTTTAGCGACTGGAGAACTGCCTGAGAGGGTATGTAAATAAAACACCTCCCTTCATCTCTATAAATGCAATCACAAAACTTCATCTTTATGTCCACAGAGTCGTCGTTCCCGAGGTCAAAGCTCTAGAGCTGCTGTTAGTGATGATGATCAAGACATGAATAGGCCTCCTGCCTTACAGCCTGCAGACTGGAACATTGAGCTAATAGTTGAAGACAATTTCGTGACTTCTACTATTTCACGACCTTCAGTCGATGAGGGATATCACATAGATCCTTCTTATGAACAGGTGAACCTCTCACTGAACCAATTAACTGCACACACATTCCCACTGATACATTGACATCATTCATTTCTGACAGGTCCCTCGAGAGTATTGCCAGGATTACATTGATCTTACTACCGCCATGAGGCGTGACCTTCGCAGGATGAGCTTGAGGACTTCCGCTCTCACTCGTCAACAGGTAACTTCAAATCACATTCTCAAATTCATCTTTATTCCCTTTTCACAAACTGATTAAACTGTGAACACCGTTTCAGGCACCTGACCCACCACGTCATTCTTCAGCTGGCGAGGGATCTAGCAGAGGGATAAGGAGGAACTCTCGAAGACGTTGATCAATCCTCTATGAGACACGGGGTTTCACTTTGAAAATCATATGTAATTTGTAAACATTTGTACTAAAACAGGTTTTCTCACTTTTATGGTGTATGTACATGACTGGAACTGTTCTGGCCATTATCTGCTCTGTTCTCTAGGTTATTTTGTGGTAATTTTGGTAGGGCTGAAACACACTTCTTTCTATTGGGCAACCCGATTGCTTCGCCAAATGGGGACCAAACAGATAATTCCATCTCTCTCAGAGCATACTTATACTTCCAAAGCGATCTCTCCATCAGTGGTGAAGGCTTTGATGTCAAGGTGGCCATCTGTATTGCGCACAACTCACATTGATTTCTCTCATGGGCCTTTTGAATTGGATGAGGCTTATAAACAATGGTTATCTCAGAATATGGGTACTCAGGGACAAGAAAGGAAGGCTAGGATTTCAGGACTTATCGAAAGTCTCTCATCTGAAGAGCGAGGGGACACTTCGTCACTTCCACCTAATGCTTTACAAGTAGTACTTTACAAGAGAAGAAGAGATGATGACTCTGAAGAAATTTCAAGGAAGGAACGAAGGATTTGACAGAACTTTTGAAACATATTTCCCATGCTTTTTATTTAGAATGAATGGAATTAGAATCATATGGCATGTAATAGACCTTTGAAAGGTTTCTCTTCATTTCATGAATAAAAGAATTCTATCTTTTTAGTTTTGAATAAATCACTGCAAACAATTACAATTGAAAACAAACACAGGGTTGTTTTGCCTTAAAGAATTGGACCGCACCCAAGGTAACTTTATGGGCTGCCTACATATCTCCATCCTTTGAATATCTTTTTCTCATAAAACTTTCAACTTTCTTGTTTTGAATACTTGGAGAATCAGGTCCTTGTAGTTCATGGGATCAATTGAAAAGCATTTTTTTTTTTTGAATACTCTACTTTTTGCCTAGGCAGCCTTTGCAGGTTTTCTACCTAGCGAGCTCTTGCCCTAATTTTTGCCTAAGCAGCCTTTTCAGGTTTTCTACTTAGCGGGCTTCTTTTTTTTTATTTTTATTTATACATGATACTTTTTCAATTGATCCAAATTGGTAGGTTGAGAGAATTCGATCCCATCTATGTCCATAAGACGCACGGCTCCGCCTGATAGTATCTCTTTGATGATGTAGGGTCCCACCCAACTTGGCTTGAACTTCCCTCTTGGATCATGAATTGGCATTCTGATTTCTTTGAGTACCAAATCCCCTTTCTTTAAGCCCCTGTTTTTAACTCTCTTGTTGAATGCTCGAGCTATCCTTCTCTGATAACCTTGAACATGGTACAGGGCCCTCAATCTCTTATCGTCAATTAGGGACAGCTGTTCATATCTATCCCTCATCCAATCGACTTCTGCTAGTTGGCTTTCCATAACTACCCTTAGTGAAGGTATCTCTAACTCAATTGGTAACACTGCTTCCATACCATTCACTAATGAGTAAGGCGTAGCCCCAATTGATGCCTTAATGGATGTGCGATAGCCCCACAATGCTAGAGGCAACTTCTCATGCCAATCATTGTACGTATCAGTGGTCTTCTTCAAAATGATTTTCAAATTCTTATTAGCTGCCTCCACTGCTCCATTAGTCTGCGGACGATAAGGAGAGGAATGGTGATGTACTATACCATATTTCTTAAGAAGCTCTTTAGTCTCTTTTTTGAAATGTTGCTCATTGTCTGAAATAAACTCACGTGGCACTCCATATCGGTAGATGATGTTGCACTGTATGAACTTGGCAACCTGCTTAGCATTCAAAGTCTTGTACGACGCTGCTTCTACCCACTTGGTAAAGTAATCAATAGCCACCAGTATGTACTCGTGCCCATTCGAGGCTGCAGGAGTGATCTTGCCGATGATATCAATGCCCCATGTTGCAAATGGCCATGGTAGTGAGTGGCATGGATGGCTGATGCTTACCACTTGCAAACACTTGGCACTTATGGCATTTCTTAACATGTTTAGCACAATCACTTTCTAAGGTCAACTAATAGTACCCCAATCTCATAATCTTCTTTGTGAGCATATACCCATTCATATGTGGAGCCCCGGCCCCTTCATGTATTTCTTGAATAAT
>JAESVK010054139.1:0-10252 GCA_017140935.1 Hamamelis virginiana | reverse complement strand
ATAAAAACATATAAAAAATAAGCAATAACTTCATAACGACATATGTAGCAATTAACGAACACTCCCATGGAATATTTAATAGTCAGAAACATCTATAGTGTATGCGCATACTAATGCTGTGATTTTTTACGGCGTTTAATAAACGCCGTGAATGCATTTACGACTTTTGTTAAAAACACGGGATGGATGAGTGGAGGAAACTAGGGCGCGCGGAAAAGAAAAGAAAACGAGGGAAAGGGCAATTTCGCGGCAGACTTTTTACGGCGTTTACTAAACGCCGTGAATACTAACACTTTTTACGGCATTTGAAAAACGCCGTAAGTACTTCTACTTTTTACGGCATTTAAAAAACGCCGTAAATACTAATGCTGTGATTTTTTACGGCGTTTAATAAACGCCGTCAATAAATAAATCTTTTTACGGCGTTTAAAAAATGCCGTTAATACTATACCTTTTTACGGCGTTTAATAAACGCCGTAAATACTAATGCTTTTACGACTTATATTAAAAAACATGGGATGCATGACTTTTTAACCACTTTTTACGGCATTATATATAAACGCCGTAAAAAAAACGCCGTAAATACCGCTTTTTGTTGTAGTGATATGCTCTTATCAATATCGCTACTTGTGAGAAATGTTTGAAAACATTGAAATAAATAAAATAAAATAAAATAAAATAAAATCATATAAGAAGTTTTAGCTTGCTCATATCCTTGGAAATCATACTATAAATTCCTACATTTTCAAAAAGAAGAAAGACTTCCATTTTAATAAAAGAATAAAAGATATCTCAGAGAATGTTAGATCTTATAAATGCTGTATATCTCAGACAGATAACAGATATAGATGAATCGAAGAAGAGCATATATGAATGTCACAACAATGGAAATATTAAAAAGAAGAGCATTTGAACAGAGGAAGGGACGAACCATGTTCGGCCATTTTTGAACTTCACCTTCTTACTTCTGTCTTGACTCTCTATGCAAAAGAAAAGCTATTTATGTATATTGGGGCGCTATTTGCCTATATATACTACGAGTCTTATGTATGGATACTCGTGAAGCATTTATTTTTTCATTTATTTACATTTTAATAAACAAGGAACATTTATTATAGCTTGCTCATACTATAAATTCCTACATTCTCAAAAAGAAGAAAGACTTCCATCTTAATCAAAGAAAAAAAGATATATATATATTATATGTATGTCACAACAATGGAAATATTAAAAAGAATGTTAGATCTTATAAATGCTAAGTCTAACAGATATATATATATATTATATGTATGTCACATCTATATCTTCCATTTTAATCAGAGAGAGAACAGATATAAATGAATCGAAGATACATATATCTTATATGTATGTCACAACAATGGAAATATTAAAAAGAAGAGCATTTGAACAGAGGAAGGGGCGAACCATCTTCGGCCATTTCTGAACTTCACCTTCTTACTTATGTATGGGTACTCGTGAAGCATTTATTTTTTCATTTATTTACATTTTAGTAAACAAGGAACATTTATTTTTATTCTTGTTGGTGCGTATTGTGTTTTTCATGGCCATAATTAATCCCAAGTCTTCAGCCACCTTTGTGTTCCCCATAATCCCCAAATCTCATTTCTCAACCCACTTGTATAGATGAGATTCTCTTTCCCGAGTTCTTGCCATTGATTGTTGGGATAACTACAGTTTAATCCCTTAAATTAATTATACTGATTTAATTTACATAAGGGTGGGACTATATGCAGTACACCATTTTACTAAAGGCAATTGTAACACCCCACACAGGGTAACCCCTATGCGGAAATGCCACAGTGACATAAAACACCAAGCGCTTATCTTTTGAGTAATTTCTTTTTAAAATTAACACAGTTTAAAACAGTTTTTCAAAATACGCGTTCGGAAGTCTTTAAATATTTTTTTTCAACATCTCAAAAATTAAAAATAGCGCTAAGTACTAGTTTGTATCATGAGTACAGTCCCGAAATGTACCCGAATTCCAGAAACATCCATTTAGTTTACTGAGTTGGATAGAGTCTCATGCTGATAATGTGTCATCATCTTAAAGAAAACACATAGCAGAAAAATAAACAAACACCAGGATTTACGTGGTTCGGCAAAATTGCCTACGTCCAAGGTGAGTCATTTTTATTATTAAGAATCATATTACAAGAATACAATATTTTTCTTGTCTCAATACATTCAGAAATATTCACATCCTTCCACATTCTTATATCTGTCAACAAATTTTATCATCAGCCAAATATCACATAAATAAATCATCATATCTGTAATTCATTTATATATATTACAGAATATATCCATCACTTTTTTCACAATAAATAATTTTACACTACATGCATGTTTTATGCATATGACAGATATACGATGCAATGTTCATGCAGTCATACCTGTCATTTCCTCTGTTCTGCTTTTCCTGCAAAACATCAACCATTCACACTGATGGTAACCTTATTTTAGGATTCACCATTTCACCACAATAGATGGCTACCTCATTTTAACCATCTTACCACAACAGCATCCCCGCCTTTTTAGGATGTATATCACCCAGTCCTCGCCTTTTTAGGACCTACCGCGATTGTCACTCATTGACAAGAGGATTTACGTACTGTTTTTAGCAAGGGTGATATATTAGTGCACTAACTGTTTCCGGGATCTTTTGTCCATCGGTGGTATCTCAACTCCTCGTTTCCACAGTTACAAAAATAATCATAAATGCATATGATTTTCTATGCAATATATTTCACATGTAACTGTGTCTCATGCCAGATGCAATTATTACATGCAATACATATGGCATACATCTCATATCAACAATTCATGTATGTTAATTCGTGCATACATTTTATAGTATATCAACTCAACATATATCTCATATCAACAGTTATATCAGTGATATACAAATAAATCATTATGCTCACTCAACTTGAGCAACCACATGTAACTGTGCCACTGTAACACCCCGTACTTCTTCAAGTAACAATATTGTCCGCTTTGCATGCACGCGTAACATGCGCGCCCATATACGCATATTCACATGACAAGTGTACGGTTTTATTTTCTTAAAACGCATTGTTACTATGAGATGTATGGAATTTACTGATAAGCCCAGTCACTTTCTCATAACATCATCACCACATGCCATATGCCAATTTTATGTGTAATAATTATGGTAAATATCACAAGTATGTATTTTATACATAACAATTAACATGCTTCATCATTTTATTCAAAATAATTACAGCATGTTATAAACTTTACAAATATCACATGCATATATTAACAGTTTATATATATATGCCAATATAATTTCCATAACTTGTATTTCCAAGATTTTTCACTAATCATCATGATTTTATAAAAATCAATTATTCATGATTTTTAACTATTTTCCAAAGACTCACAATTTGGAAGATAGTTAATTTTCTATCCACATGAATTTTTCTACAAAATAATCTATTCTAGGACACTTGTCTGATTTTTGTAGAATTTATCAAATTTTGTTAGATTGAAAAATCATACTAGAATAATCAAAATACAATGAGGTCACATGGTAAGCCTTATGGTGCACCTTCACTATGCTCCATAATTTTCTAGGCTCTTTCATGCCTCCCAAACAGTAACTTTTGTACCCATTAATATCAACTTAATTTAATAGGATTTTTAAAAAAAATTCCAAGTCAAAATGATAGCCACAAGTGCTAATTTGTAGTTGAGGGTGTATGGTTTACTATGCACCTTCATAGCACAGAATCATACATGCACACTCACGTACATGATACATCCATATTTTTTATCTTTTTGGCCAACTTTGTACACTTATATCTCCTTCGTTTCTCATCCGATTTTGGTGATTCAAGATGTTACAGAATCTATGTGATACAAGCTTAAAATATAATGGTGGCGTATAACACCTCCCATCCGAACATATTTAAAAATGATGCCAAAGTAGGCTAGTTAATAAAATTTCAGATTTTTCGGCAACTTCGGTTCTCAATTTCTCTCACAATTCACATCCAATTGAAGTGATTCAAAGTTCTGAATTCATATAAATCAATCTATACCATATATGTAAAAATCATAATTTTTCGATAAACTATGAAAAACGCCTTGTGCCTACTATTAAAGCTTCAAGGAAGCTTTCTCTCTCTAGAAATTCTCATTCACCCATAGATCTTTTTCCATGATTCTTGTCTCTAAAAATCCATAAATTCAAGCTTTACAATATACTCAAATTTCATAATTTTCGGACATATACACAATATACTACAAATTTTCAAAGTTTCAGTATTTCTAAACTTCAGAAAATTATAGAAGTTAATCTACTCATCGGAAAATTCCCAAATTTGGTACACATGATCCTGAGTTGATATAGTTGATGGAAAAAATAGTCCCAAAGTTTCAGCTTTTCATTTTCATATAAAATAAAAATCCAAGATTTGAAATCCCCATATATATATCATATATATATAAATCATTATTTCATCATTAAATCATACCATATTCAATCCAAAAATTGAAATATAATCAAAATAGAAATACTATCTCACCTCACTAAGCTCAAAATTATGCAATTAAATTACCGAGTATTCTGCGTTTGTGCAGTTCCATCTTCCCCTTAGCTTCTCATTTTTCTCTCCTTCTCTTTTTTTTTTTTTTTATTTTCTTCTTTCCTATTTTTCCTCTCTTTCTTTCTTTTCTTCCTTCCCCTTAGCTTCCTGCCGAACTCCCCCCTTTTATCTTCCCTTCTCCCTCCTAACTCTCTTCTCTATCTAACCTTTTTATCTACCTTTCTCTTTCTTTTTCTCTCCCTCCATCACCTTATCCTTCCGACATCTCCCTCTCTCTTATCATCTCCCTCTCTCCCTTTCACTTCTGTCCCCCCTCACTCCCTTATTATATTTTATCATAACAAAACAAATGGCACAAAGACAAAACAATCATCCCCTACGTCCCACACTATACACACACACACACACACACACACAGAATCAATCATATTATATATATATATATATATATATATATTATTTTCTAATCATAAAATATAATATGCTGATCATCCACCACTTGCCGACACAATAATGCATTTCAATTATAATGCATTCATAATACTCTCATGCACCCTTCTCAAAAAAGTGACCACATGGCACACTATGGCCAATAACAAAATTCCATGTGTGCAATAAATAAAATAAAATAATAACAAATAAGAAAATTTACTATTGTAAATTTCGGGGGTCTTACAGCAATCCATTTAAAATTTTCATTGGGTCTATTTTACCATTTTCTAACTACAGCCTACTAATTTTTAGGCAATCCATTACTATACAAAACAAAAGTTTTAAAATGCCATAAATGCCCAAAGTCTAAATATAAGAGACAATTCTATTTACAACCCATTACCCCCAACACTAAACCTAAAACTTATTATCCCAACACTTTCATTTTAGGTTTGTTGTATATTATTGGTAAACATCATATTTGGAATAAACTAACTTCAAAACATGAAAAGTAGCGTTTTATAACCATTATGGTATAATGGTGTTACGAAAAAACCTCTATTTTAATCGAAATCGAACAAAAAAAAAATGTACTCGTGTTCGCATTCGGATTGGTAAATCCGAATATTAAGCTTTAGTATTCGGTAAGCCAATACCGAATATAAAACATTCCACTCAAAAAAATGAAATGTAGTTTGCAGTCTTCCTAAAGCTAATGCCGGATATATAATTGCCGAATAGTAAACCTATATATTCGGCATTAGTGCTTACCGAATACTAAAACTTTATATTCGGTATTGACTTACCGAATATTAAAGCTTCATATTCAGATGTACCAGTATGAATGCGAACACAAACACGAACACCGTTTGTTTTTTTTCTTTTATTTTTTTCAATTTTCCGATCCAAATAGAGGTTTTTTTTGTAACACCTCATACTATAATAGTTATTAAACGCTACTTTTCATGTTTTGAAGTAAGTTTATTCCAAATATAATGTTTACCAATAATATACAAACAAACCTAAAACAAAAGTATTGGGGGTAATATGTTTTAGGTTTGGTGTTGGGGTAATATGGGTTGCTAATAGTATTTATGTTATGTAATGGGTTGTATTTAGTAAAGGGGTAAATGGGTATATTAATTAAATTTTTATTGTGCTGCCTTTAGTAAAAATAACAAATGGTGGGTTGTACTTAGAAAATCGGCTGCCTTTAGTAAAAGGTGTGCTGTATATAGCCCCACCCTTTACATAATGCATCCTTATAATTTTAATTTGAATACATTCACCATCTATAGTTTTTATCTGTGACATTTTTTTGATAAGGATATGCCAATTCAAAGAGATAATAATGTGGAGGGAATCTAAAAATACAAAGAGATAGTAAGATGGGGATAAAATAATTTGATAGGGGTCATTTGAAAGAACCGGCCGGGTTTTGGTCAAAAAATAAAAAAGTGCTAAAATGACTAAAATAGCCCCAATCTTTTTAAAGTCTCTTAAAGCCAAGAAGACTAAAAAGGCTAATCAGTCTAAAAAAATCCCAAATAGCAAAAAGAAACCCAAGGCACCTAATTTAATAATACAATATTCTTATTTTTCATTTTAAAAAATATATACAATAAAGATTAATCAAGAGTAATTATCAATTTTCATTTTTGATGACTACACATACATTCAAATATATGAATTGATTGCACAAACATTTAAAAAAAAATATATTTTTTGAATCTATTTTGCATCTTTTACGATCTGGGTTTTAAAACATTGGAATACTGTTTATCTCATTTGAATAATGTTTATCCCATCATCACAATGTCTATTTATAGGCTTATGATATACTGCTTTAAGCATCCATTGAATCCATCTATTTAATGCAATTATGTTTTTCTTCATTTTTTACCCCACTACAAGAAATCGGACATTTAGTGACAAATTGGAATTTGTCACTAAAAACCCTCATTTTGTGACGAATTTCATGATCGTCACTAAAAGGTCATGCAAAAATTAATTTTTGTTACGAATGTATATAAGAGTCATTAAAAGCAGTCACAAATACTCTCCCACCAAAAATTTCCCGCCAAAATTAGGAATGTGCGCAGGTCAGGTGAGGGCAGGTGGATGGTAAAACCGCCAACCAACCCGCCCTTGGCGGATGGCTAATTCTCCCACCTGCCTACCTCAATAACCGGCGGATTGGTTAAATATATGGCAGGTTTTAACCGGCGGGTTGAGCGGATTAAGCGAGTGAAGAATTATTATTATTTTTTTTTTTATAAACACCTAAAGTTCTTAAAACCTTTTTAACAAGCAAAAACACCTCAAATTCGTATCTAACAATGCAATATTGTGTTATTTAGTAATTAAACTATAATCCAAACAATTCTTCCAATAGTAATAAACTAAAGTGCCAAAATAAATTGCCCTACAACAATAGAAGCTACTAACTAGATACATAATAATAAAGGTTCATTGTTATTAAAAAATCTTACAAACTAACATATGGTTTCACATTCAAAATTGAAAGGATATCAAACCAAATAAGTGCATATTCAAACTATCATAATCAATATCTTTAAAGAAATAAAAAACACTAACTTGCAAGCATATCCAATTAAGGGAAAATATAAGGTAGTAATGAAATTTATTTTATATAAATATATTATTTATTTATATATAATTATTTGGCGGGTGGGGTCGGGTTTAGAGCGGGTTGTCACTTCTATACCCGCCAATCGAATCAACTCGCCAAAAATTCATCAAATCCACCCAACCCCGCCTAACCATTGTAACTGTGGGTTACGGATGGGGTCGGGTCCGGTGGGTTGGGCGGGTTTTTGCACACCCCTTGCCAAAATAAGGTAGGAAAGGTCTTTTATGATGCACTTTTAACATTGTTACAAAAGGTATTAAAAAAACGACGTCATTTTTTTATTAATTGGGATTTTTTTTTTATGATCCTTGACTTGTCACAAATGAAGACTTTTTGGTGACGGTGACTTTGTGGTCACAAAAAATCTAAAATATTATTTATTTTTCTATATAAATTAAATGTAAGGTTTTTGTGATAAAAGTATATCATTATCACAAAAACAAAAACAAAAAATGACATCATAAGAACATTTTGTGACGATTTATGTGCCGTCGCAAAAAATATATAATATTATTTATTTTTTTATTTTATTAAATGTAAGATTTTTGAGATGATATCTAACATTGTCACAAAACTAAAAGCAAAAAAACCGAACACATATGCAGACTTGTTGTGACAGTTTATGTGTTGTCACAAAAGGTAGATCATTTGTGACAATTTTTGTGTTGTCACAAAAAGTATAAAATTTTATTTACTATTTTGATTTATTAAATGTGACTTTTTGTTGATGAAATGTAACATTGTCACAAAAAGTTGAAAAAAAAATTAAAAAAACAAACAAACATACAAACAATGTAGGTTCTATATGCAATTTCCATGGTTTGAACAATGAAATGAATTAGGCTAATGCTCTTTATACCAATAATCCAAGTTTTTGTTGGTGTTATATATATTTTTTAAAAAATAAATATAAGGTATATTTGTTTTCTAAACTTATATTTAACATAAATATATTTAAAATAATACATTTTTGAAATTGAATGGTTCAACTGTTACCCCAATAGTTTGACTGGTGACTCAGTGATCAACCCACTTCATTCGACAAACCAATGACCGGGTTCTTATCATTGTATAATAAAAAATATAATAATAATGAATTAAAATTAATTTTACGATTAATTTATAATTCAAATTATTTAAATTAAATTTAAATTATATTAATACTAAAAATATTATAAACTAAATTTATGATTATATACCCATAAGTTGAAGCCAATGTCTTAATTAATTTATACCATTAATTAAGTTCAAGGGTGCTTTTAATATATATATATATATATATATATATATATATATATATATATATATATATATATAATAACTAAACAGAAGAATTTGAACATCTCAAGTACCTCATGGTACAAAATTGGACCTTATGGTTAAGGTTCTGAGACTTTTGAATATTTATTTCAAACTTTTAAATTATTTTATAGTCATAAGGGTTATATACTCATATATTCGTAACATAAGTGTTTTGTAATTTATACCACTAATTATATATTTAATATTGACATGCATAAATAATTATATACACTGGAATGATGAAGTCAACATATGTTTATATAACCTTATGTCAGCATAAAGCCAATAGACAATTGTGTGATCCATATTTCGAAAAACTGAATGTTGGATCAGAACTATACTTATGTATTTCATATATGCCAAAAATCACAGTGATCCAATGGTCGGTTTCTCATAATGTCACTAAGAAAAACCGAGTTAGTTTTCCGCGATTATATTTTTTCATATCTATATTTTGAAATTCTGATACTCGATCACCATGATTTTTGGCATGCATGACATGCACATGTACATTATCTAATCCAACAGTCAGTTTTTGTAAGAGCGCATGAAGCCCATAGACAAGTGTGGGATGCATATTTTGAAAAACTATGTAAGAAGTATGCCCTAAAACCAATCTTAAAGGGTATATTAAGTTTCATATTATCAATATATGGAAGGTATAACTTATCTAATATGTTCTAACATATATGATAAGGTCCATGAATAAATGATAAGAGAAATATGCATCTCAAGGAGTTGAGATAGAGAGACTGATATTTCTCATATACATCTATGCTAAAAGAGTTCCTACTCAAAGGTTTATTAAAGTGGATATTTAATTAACCGTATGAAGAGTAGCACAGATTTAAACCAACTCATATGGAGGATAGGTAGTCTTTCCTATCAGTGTAGTGACACTTAGGTTAATCTGTGGGTGCATATTAGAGAATATGTACACTGAACATGATCTGCAAAGAGTATTCCTATGGGTAGTTCTGTCAAAGGAATATTCTAGTGTTATGTCCATTTATTTGGTAGTCCTTAGACCTGAGACACCATAGCTGTCTTGTGCATAGGTTGCTAGAGTTTGATAGTATCTCGTACAGCCTTATCCATAAGGTTGTAATCGGTGCTTATTGGCTGTAATGAGTTATGCATGAAGATGGATGAGTGTGCAATAAGGGATCATCACTCTCAGTTATATGAGAGAGAATGTCAGGATAAGTTCACAAAGATAATTCTCAAAGGGAACCTCTGGCCAGAGTGATAGGTAAACAGTGAAAAG
>JAESVK010054134.1:0-25277 GCA_017140935.1 Hamamelis virginiana | reverse complement strand
ATATATATATATATATATATATATATATATATATATATATGCAAGGATATAGATGAAAAGTATATATGTAGATCGAACTTTGAGAGCCTATGAACTTAAGCAAATTGGCTCTAATACCAAATGTAAGTATATATAACTAAACCAATATATTATATTTTTAATTTGCTAAATTCATAAGCATGCTCGATAATTAAATATATATATATATATACCTGAAGACGCCATTGGTAAATTGTTTAATTCTTGAATATCAACTTTGTGCAAGCAAGCAATGGTCTTCCACTCTCTACACACTATCACTATTGGTCTATCGATGAGACAAGACTAAACAAAATATAGCTAATTGGATGTGTGAGAGTGGGGACCAATGCCCTATATATATAGGAGAAGAATATGATCAGTCTTCCCATTATGACTTATACATTTATCTTCAAGATTCATGAACTTGGTTAAATTGATGAGTCATATTCATAAATTAACTAATTAATTCATGAATCAACATTAAATGACTATACATGAATCCATTCATTCATTAATGAACATACATGAATCCACTCATTAATGATCTCATTAATGATCATACATGAATCTCGTCTTAAGGCCCTACACATTCCATCCATATCTTAAAAGCACGTGATCTCATGTGACTAAGGTGCACCATAACCCGTATGTAAATAGCACTCACATACTTAATCGGTGGTCCAGTACATCACATTACCAATTTCTCATCAATCCAGGTTTTTTATAAAAACATTTTAATTAATGGCAGCCCATATAAATTTTAAATAAAATTCTTGCATTCTCTGGTACTACTTTTTACAGGACGAGTTTCTGACTTAAAACACTAGATGGATGTATTGTATCCGCTTTATAAGTTCAATATTTTTTCAGTATCTATCTGATATGGGACAAGAATCTATAACAGCACCATGCCATCCTACTATCATTAGTCACTAGTTGCATGCGTGCGGCTCTGAAATATTTTATTTACTGGGTTTACATTTTGAGCCAGGATTGGATAGAGAACCACTTCGAAACTCATTGGAACCACTGGTAAAATGACAGGCTTCATCTTCATATTCAACAGGCAAGAATCTTTAGTGTAGCCGAGCCAAGATAAATAGTTGCTTGGAAAGGTAATTGACTAAAGAATAATTTATTTATTTTTTGGAATACAGAATTGACTAAAGAATTCAACAAGTTGGAAGATTACCTGAATTTTTAGATTTTTTTTTTTTAAAAAAAAAAAGAAAAAAAAAAGAAAAAAAATTGGATTTTTATTCAACAGACGTGTATGAATTGCAATTTTTAATTCAATTGGGAGAAATATTGACTTTGCATTAAGATATGAAAATGAATGATAGGCTCAGCCTCAAAGTTTGGACTTTGAATCCCTACATTGAAAATTAAGATGTGGGGAAGTGTGAAACAAATAAGCGTGTGAGACAGCCTACCATTCATTTATAATTAGGGGAAATTGGCCAAAGGTCCTATTTTAAAAGCTTTTCATGCCTAAAGTTCTCCAAAGATCTTTCATGCCAAAGGACAAGTTATTTTGGCATGAATTGGACAAAAATACCCCTCCTTCCCAACAACCTTCAACGGTACTTCTAACCCCAATCCCGAATTTACTATGTCGGATCCTGGGTTCACTACGTCAGAAATGCATTTCACTGCACCGAAAATGCATTTCACGATGCCGGACATGCGTTTCACTACGCTAGAAAACTCATTTCACTACACCACTACGCTGGAAAATGCATTTCACTACATTGGACATGCATTTCACTATGCCATAATTGGTCACTAAGCCGGAACTAGATTTCACTACTATTGGAAAAAAAAAAAAATACGTACATTTTCCCAGCAACCAAAAAAATTTATATATATATTTTTCCTACATTTTTCCAACAACCTGCAACCAAAGAAAAACTATTTTTTTTCCCTACATTTTCCCATAAACCAAACAAAAATTAAATCACAAAAAATAGGAAAATAAGCGGTTGGAATCCACAAAAATTTCGGTAACTTGCTTCCTCCTTGCTCTCATAATTGTAGGTTCTCAATTGAACAGAAAAAAAAGGGATCAGGCGACTACACCCGATCTGCAACTCATCGGTGTACGGCGGAATCTGACTCCACCTTGATCTAGCGACTTCTCCGAACTGTTTCCGTTCCATATCAAAGCTCAAAAGCTTACCAGTTGTTGATGAATGCTATAATCTAACTAGTAATTCACAAGAGTCGCTGACGAGGTGAACTGGATTTTTAACAGCAAATTTATTCCGATTTCTTCTTATTATTCTCTCTCTCCTCTTTCTCTCTAATTTTCTCTCCTCTCCCGTGCTTCTTTTATGTTTCTATTCTCTTCATCTCCCACAACGTCGAAAATCAGTGCCCAAAAAAGAAGACGCAAATTGGTTGGGTGCGATCTCGCCGGAGAAAGAGATCATCAATCCTCACGCAGTCACGCACTAACCGGAGCATCGTCGGTCCGGAACATCGTTGTCGGCCTCTGTATTTCTTGTTGATCCCCCCATTGGCGACTTTTATAGCTGTCGACTCCAACTGCCACGCCGTTTTTTGCTTACTGAGTTGGATGAAAAGGAGAGAGAAAGAGAGAGAGAAGCTACGCCGGCAAGCTACGTATGTTGGCAGGTGATGCGGCCATGGCCATTGGGAGAAGAAGGAGGAGGAGGAGGGCGTCGGGAAGCAAATGGGAATCTAAGGACAATTTTTTCCACAAATAAATAGATTTTTAAAAATGAGGACTTTTCAAAGAAAAAAAATGTGGGAGGACTTAATGAAATAAACATCTTTAAAATGAGACTTTTGGCCAATTATCCCTTATAATTATATATAATATGGGCAAATGATCGTGAATACTAAATACAATTAAATAAGGTGTCCAAATGTAATGATTAATGATTAAATATGTCACAAATTTGGCAAATCTTTTTTTAGTTGTTCAATTATTGGGCGTTTGGATTTGCTGTTGATCTGACAATTGATCAACAACTGGTGATCAACCGTCTAATGTGCGTCGCATCAACAATAAAAGACATCATGTGGCTGGAAAAAAAAAAAAGAATGTATGGGTATTGTTTTGGCTGAAAAATTGCCGTTAACATTGTGAATCTTCATTTACTTTTCTCTCTCTGTCTTCATATACTTTTCTTTCTCTTTAACTTTTGTAGAAAAACAAAACCCCTTATATAAATGAGGGTTTGAAGATGAAGCTCTTCGTAGAACTGTCCGTTCAAATAGCCTGCAACCCAAATTATATTTCCCTCACATCCAAATCTATTATCATCCATAGATTTAAATATGTGGATGATGATAGATAAGTCTGTGGATGATGATAGATTTGGATGAGAGGGAGATATAATTTGTGGTTGATGTGAATTTTTACTGTGAAGAGAGAGAAATGGGTTTAGGATGAGAGAAATATTTGAGAAGTGGATGAGAGATTGACATGCAATGATACCCAATAGTAGATAATGGTAGATTTGGGATAAGAAAAGTATACACCATCAGAGATTTGAAGAGAGAGAGATGGATTTAGGATGAGAGACAATTTTTTTTTTTTTTTGGTAAACAATGAGAGACAAATTTGAGATGGGGATGGTGTTGTAAAGAGATAGAGATGAGATGTTTTGTCCCAAATATATAACCCTAGAGGGGGGGTGAATAGGGTTTATGGCAAACTTTTTGCAATTAATTACCAAATAAAAATAATGTTCAATTACTAATTAATGGAAGCAAATATAAACAAGTAATTGAAATGAGAGAAGGGATAGAGAAATCAGACACAACGATGTAACGAGGTTCGGACTCCGCCTACTCCTCGCCTTGTGCCTCAGCCCAAGGATTCCCAACAATCCACTAAGGATTAGCTCTTTCAAGGTGGAGAAACCTTTACACGATCTTCTTTATCCCAGGTGGAAGATCCTCACCTAAGTTCACAAAGAACTTGTACAATGGCTCACAAAGAACCCACTAGTGCTCACCAAGAACACTTCTTCAAGCTTTACAAAGAATGCTTGGGCAATGCTCACCAAGAGCAACTCTTCAATGCTCACCAAGAGCACTTCGTTAATCTCACAAGATATACAAAAATGTGTACAAAGAATAACTCCTCAAGAGTAGATGAAAAACAAATTTAAGCTCTCACTAATATTTTTCAAATAGATAAACTAGATTGGCTTCAAGAGAGTATGATAATTTTGACTAAAATCACACAAGAATGATGTATACTATGTTGGCTTGAGTTTGTGTATGATCAATAGCTCATTCAAGACTCATATGATGGGTATTAATAGGCCCAATAATGAATATAGTCGTTTAGAGACAAAATAGAGCCGTTAAAAACTAGCTGTTATGAACTGTCAGGTCGATTAGTCGACTAGAAGGTTTAAAAATACCTTTAAAAAAGTTTCCGGACACGGTTAGTCGACTAGGCAAGGTGTTTAGTCGACTAAGAGGGTGCTTAGTCGACTAGGACAAAGTGTTAGTCGACTAAGAGCTAATTTTTTCAGAAAATAGCTACTGGCCTGCGATTAGTCGACTAAGCAAGGTGATTAGTCGACTAATGTCCAACTTGACTTGAGCTGAAAGTTACATATTCAAAAACTAGACTTCTCAAGCTTTCCGTGGACACCAAGATCATCGAAAACGGAGTCCGGATGAGGGAGATATGCCCATTTTAAGTTGGAAGTTTTCGCCAGCAAAAAATCAGCATTACTCCAAAAGTTTTCAAATGCCTTCCAAACTTTTAAATCAACTTTGGCACATTAAGTCCACCTCAAATCATCCTCCTATCAAGCAATAACTTAGAACCAAGTTTAAAACGTTTTCCAATAGATAAGAATGCCAAAGCAATAAGTGTGAAACATTTTGTCTTTAAAGTCCTTATAGCCCACTATGAGTTTGAATCAATTTTTGACCAAACTGTGATTTTCCAAGTTAAAACCTATGGTCTTTAAGTCATGGTCAATTGAGCCAATTATTTCATCCTAAAGAGAGATTTATACAATAAATTCCTAAGCACTCATACAAGATAAAATCTTCACAGAATTTCTTCAATTGATCTTCAAGTCTTGTGCTAGGCTTGCTTGGCTTCATCAATGGATTGCATCAATGCAATGACTCTCTTAATGGTCTTTAGTGAATATACAACATATTCATATTCACATAAGGTACGATGTAGTGCATGAGCTTCATGATGGTTTGACTCCATGAATCCTGTTTTCACATGATATATGCTAGATGGCAACTATAAGAACCACATGATTAAACTCAAATAACCATAGCATAAGAATGACATTTAATAATATATCCATTTGATAATGTCAAGGGGTTCAATCAAGAACACAAACACTATATTAAATATTCATAGTACAATGTTTGTTATCATCAAACATTGAGCACAATTTGCATATAAAATATATAAATTAATCAATGATTTGTGGCTCCCCCTAACAATATGCATATAAAGATACTAAAGATTATCATTTAAGGCATTTGCATATTTTAGGTAAAACAAATTCATGATGCAAGAATAAGTCCATGATACAAAGATACAAAGATCATTATGAATTTTACCACAATTCATGCTTGCAAATTTACACAAGATGCAAATCAAATAGAATCACAATACAAAGATTGTTATCATCAAAATCAACCAACAAGGGTGAAAGCCATAAGGCAAACAAGATGGATTTCAAAAAACATTGGTTTCCATCGACATTTCGATGGGTTTCATTCAAATGGGTTTAACAAAAAAAGAAAAAAAAAAAAAAACAAAGAAAGCAAAGTTAACGACGTTAACAACAAGATTCATCAATAAAACGACCTGAATTATTGTCGTTTAAGTCAAGACAACTTTCTAGACTCACAATTTGCATACCTTTGTACGCGGCGAACATGGAATGATGGGTCAACATTGTTGATCAATTGTCTGATCAACAGTAAATCCAAACATGATTATTGGAGGGGGCAGCCTACAACTTGTAGTTTAGGGGTACAATTTTTTATTTTACTTATATTTTATTTTTGGGTATTTAATCAAGAACTCCCTATTATATGGGTTGTATACCCAAATCCCTTTATATAAAATTTGGTTTATGAAAGAGATAAATTAGATAGCTTATGATGGATTTGCGCTTATTTATACATCCTGATTTTGAATTTTTTCCAAAATTGGTTTTTGCCAAAAAAGAGTGCATTAACTGCCATATATTTTCAAATATGTAAATTTATATATTGTATGCATCTAATGTGATTTTCAAACAAGTAAATTTACCTAACTTGTCGTATACACGTGGTGGGGGATACATATATGGTCATATGTTAGACCTAAGGTCAAATTCGTTAACCACATTTTGATGATAACCAAACATTACTTAAATCACTAACTCTTTGTCAAGTGTTTGTCTCTTTAGAATCAAAGACTTATCTTGTTGGAGCTCATCAACATATCCCAAAGCAAATCGTGCTTCGTATATGCTCATACAAAAGCTTATGAAGATCAATTTGAAGCCAAGCTTTTGTCTCCAATGTATTAGGAATTAAATGTAAGGCATCTCAATTGTTTAACCTTTCATGGCTCAAGACAAAACCTTTTTACTCATATTACATTGGCATACATCACATAGAATAATTGTATTGTGCTTAAACATTGTCAAAAATAATTTTTGAAACCTTAGTTAACTAGTTTAAATGTTGAAAGTTGACTTAGCTTTAAGAATATTGAAATATTGGATTTTGGACATAACTAGTCGACTAACCCAAGCTAACTAGTCGACTAACTATGGTTACAGTAGCCATGTTTTTGAGAATTCTGATAGTCGACTAACAGTCAAACTAGTCGACTAACTATTAGACTAGTTGACTAATCCTTGGACTAGTCGACAAATCGATGAGGCAGTAGCCATGTCTTGAGAGGCACTTAAATTTGTCGACAAAAATATTTTACCTAGTTGACTAATCGATTCTGGAAAATTTCTCATAAGTGATTTTATCAAACTAGTCGACTAACACTTGTTGGTCTAGTCAACTAATTGTGCCCGGGAACTTTAAAATGCATTGAATTTAAGTTAGTTAGTCTATATACTTTTGTGACTAGTCGACTAGTTCCCTCTGCAACTCAAAAATGGCTAATTCCTCTTATAGAATGTTGTGCATTTAATGCCCCGTGCTACTTTTATTCTCTTCCATCTGACTTGTAAGTCTTGCAACGGTCATTTGAGACCAAATGCATTATAAATACACCTCTTGCTCTCTTTTATGACCATCAATCCAAAAGAGTTAAGAACATTCATTATTCAAGCTTTCTTGTGAAATTTCTTGAGCTATCTTTGTTAATCATTTGAGAAGCTATTAGTTTGAGCTTGTACTTGTGCAAATCAGTTTGTTGAAGCATTTATTGTATCAAATACAAAAATCATTTGTTCTTGTGAGTTAAGGGTGGTGTTTTGACCCTTGCTGGAGTTTGGAGTTTGTGAAGCAAATCTAAGCTTGTGAAAGAGAGTTGTTAGCTCTTGTTGTTGTAAAGGTTTCTCCACCGGAATGAGTGTTCTTGTGATAGTGGATTGAATCCTCATGCAGTGCTCTTGAGGTATAGACTTAGGCGGAAACTGAACCAAGTTAAAATACTATGTCTGATATCTCTCTACTCTATCTCCTTTCCAATTAAGTTTTATTTACTTGTGTATTTGCAAAATTAATTGTATCATAATTTTATTTGGTAATATTTGTTCAGAATTTGCCAAAACCCTATTCACCCCCTCTAGGGTTATATTACTTGGGACAACATTATATATTTTCAAACATATAAATTTACATAAACTATATTGCATGCATCAAATTTGATTTTTAAACAAGTAAATTTACCTAACTCGTATACACGTGTTGGATGTGTATATTTCCGTACATTTTTAAATAGGTAAATTTTTATAAAATATATTGTATGCATTTAATTTGATTTTCAATAATGCAACTCACTTTTAATGGACTCTTTAAGAATAGATATAGAAAAGAGACTAATAATTCAAAATTTAAAATAAATGTAATTTAAAAAATTTCAGTAAAATGTTCAATAATCTAAAATTTTTCCATAAATAGTCCCATATATAGATACAAACTCTAAAAGGAAAACCCCAACAAATGTAATCTTATCAAATAAGGACAAATCTGTCAATATAAGAAAGGGTTGACTTTAAAATATCCTACAAGGATCTCACGGTAAATTTTAGAAGTAATTGGACTTCATGGTACGGAATCTAAATTATAGGAGGGTATAGGAGGGTCTGGACGATACCCGTGCTTAATCACTTTTTCAATGAATTGAGGTTATAACATGAGTTCTTTATAAATTTAAATCTTGATTGTTAATAAGAAATAACCTCCCTTGTTTAGCACGATCATTAGGTATCTTATCTATGATATCTAAAAGAACTTCTAGTTCCTTAGTAATCATATTGATACACTTACAATCTTCTTACAGGCTTCTTCATCTTTCGATGAGGAAGACTTTGCTGAGTCTTTATTTGATGAAGCAATTTCATCAACTTGAAGATCTTCTTTATATTCTAACTCAGATTCTGAGGACTATACAAGGAGATTTATTAATTGTTTTTTAAGTTTTTCACTCACTTCTAATTCATTTATCTTTTTTGTTTCAAAGGGCATTTGTTGGCATAGTGGCTAATTCTGCCACATTTGAAACATGCGCCTGGAGATTTGTTGCGTGAATTCTTCTTATTGTTTGAGGTATTAGGTGATGGTTGTAACCATTTTTCAAGACCTTTTCTTTTATTATTGTTTTGATTTCTTTTAGAATTTTTCTTATGGATAGTCAGTTTGCTATAATATTGGTTAGTATTGGTAGAAGATTTTCTATAAAAAGTCTTCCTATTTCTTTTATTGGTTTTTGAAGGTGCAGGTTTTATGGAAGTAAACCTTAATTGTTCAGTAAACCCGAATTGTTCACAGTATGATCCCAATTCTTTTATGCTTTCCATATTCTCATGCTTCATTTGTTGTTTTAATTTGAAGTGAGTGCATAATGCAATTCCTTCTTGTTGAATTGTACTTACTATGTCACCATAAGTAAGTTTATCATATGGAATTGTTCTATTGTATTGATCTTTAAGTTTGTCCTAATCTTTTCTGCAAAGAGATTAGGCAATTCAGAGATAAACTTCTCTTTCCAGAATGGTTAGTTGCAGTCATTTCTCATCATGACTTTGGTGAGAAAGATATCTTTCTACCATCTGAAGTTTTGAAGTTTAGGACATCTAAGATTTGCTAATATATCTACAGTTTTGTCCTTTTATCTTAGATGGATCACCTAAGAAATGTTTTGCAATGGCTAAGATTAAGGTTGCAACTGCATCCTAAATTTCTTCATCACTCTCAAATTTGATTACAGTTCTATTAGGATCTGTCTTTATAACATTTAGGACCATTGTTCTTTCTTCTTGGTTGAGATAATTATCCCACCAACTTTTAAGTTGTCCTATGAACCCATCAACTAATGCTGGAGCTACAGCATAATCCCATATATGACTTGGTTTTTTACGCAGTACAAACCATGGTAATTTCTTGCAAGGTGTTGAGAATGTGATATTCAATCATACTATCTATATTCCATTCATAGATAGTACCTCCATGATATAAGGCTTGAGTGAAAGATCCTCTTTCCTCAATTTGCATATCTGGAAATGTTGACCTTGGGTAGAAATTCCTTAAAGGTTTTGCATTTTGATTTATATTACTTATTTCAATATTTTTGAAAACTTCTAGAATTTCATTAGCTTCAGCATCTGAATTTGGTTCAACTTTCGATATTGTTGAAATTGTTTTACTCGATGGTTCGGGGGAATCAGGAACCTAGCAGACAATATCTATTAGGTCTTGTAATCTTTTTTTGATTTCTTGATAAACATTTTTTTATAATTCCTTATGAAAATTTTTAGGAATTTCATGTGGAATAAACAATAGTGTTTCATAAGCTTTTTAGGAGAATTTGTTCTATTTGAACTAAGTTCTCTACCCTGGTTAACTAATCACCTATTATTTTTAAGTGTTGATTTGTAAAATTATTTTGCTGCATGATTTTTTGGATATCTTTACTTGTTGGTGTACTATTGGGATTTGTGATGGTGTCTTTGAATGGAGAAGCAATGGCTACTCCATTTCTAACAGAAATCTCTAGATGTTCTAAGGGAGGATAGATGGACTCCTTATGAACATTTGGCGAGATCTGCCAAGTAGAGGTATGTTTGCCTGTCATATTTATTTCTATATGGAAGGGAAATGCTTGCCCTATAAAAGTGTTGTTCAATCCCAAGCATAGGATCTATCTATTGCAAGCATGGTAATTCATGGGAGTACCCATGTTCATATCCACAGGGATAGAGAGTCGAGAAAGATTACAAATTCCTTTAAAGAGTGCTCAGAATCGAAAAAAAGAAAATAAAAATCATGTGGGTTAGTTTGAAAGTTGTTTAAGCTAAACACATAAAAGTCAATGAATATTAAAACAATTAAATAAAAGAGCTGGGATTTAGAGTTCAACTTGTCCACATCCTTGGTTCTAATTTCTCACACTTGTTTATTCATCCAAAATACATTGAAGAATGGTCTGGATGAGATATTTAGCAATGAAACCCAAACATTTACACGCTCAGATTACATTGAAGAATGGTCTGAGCGGAGGATTTTGCAATAAAAATCATCCCGCTTGAAGATTATAGGATATTAATGATTAGCACTTGTATACATCCATTTTTGACCATGGGTATGGTCATTAATGGTTGCCTATGATTAGAGGTGAAATAGGGTGTTAAAACCCTAAGTTACCAGTTTTACCCGTGAGTAGTTAGGTAGAAGTCATTATCACATGTAGGTTTTTAGGTCAGATTGAGTCAGTTCTTTTTGCATTTAGTTTTTAGAGAGTCTAGGAACATCCCTGTAAAATTTCATGGCATTCTGAGTCTAGCTTGATAGAAAATAAGGCTTTTTGTGACTTGAAGGGCAGTACTGTTCTTTGAATCACAAAAGCTCTGAATGACTGTCGATCTTGTCTCGAATGGTCTCAAGGCTTTAGCATAGATATTTAAGGTGTGTTTGGTAGCTGAATTGATAAGTGGTAAGGTCTGTTGAGCCTTCTGGCTCATGTTTGTCTCTTGAGGTTCAAAAAGGCATTTCAAGCTCAAATTAGGGTTTCAACCGGGAACGACCGGGATTCGATCTTTTTATCAAACCAAAGCCTTCAAAGGCTTCAAAACACTTTCTTAAAACGTTTTAAAACTTGTTTTGAGAAGAAGAAATGATTTCGAGAGCAATTGGTTAGCAGATTTTAAAACCCTAATTTGGGCCCGGCAGGCCCTAAACAGCTAATCGGTCAACTTTTTCCTAAAATTTTGACTTTAGTCAATGCATTTTCACTTCAAACACTTCTTAAAACATGGAGAATCGAATCACGATCGTTTTGGTGCTTGAATCGTCGAATTTGGACTTAAAACGGGTCCGAAAAGCCAAAAAAAGCCGAAACCGGGTCAAAACGGGCTGAGACAGGCCCAAAATAGGGCAAAATTGGGCGAAGGAATGAATGACTGTCCACCTATGGACGGCCAACCGTCCTTGAGGGATGGCCAACCGTCCCTAGGTGGATGGTAAACGATCCCTTTGCCCAGTTTTGCTAATTTTCAGTATTTGTTTCCTGCCAGAACTCTTCCAAGCTTTGCCATATATCCAATTTGGCCATGAGGACTTTGGGATGAGTTTGAAGACCTTGAAAGGCTGGTTTAGAGCTCTTGGATCATTCCTAGAAGATTTAAACTCAACCATTGATCAAATTCAGACTTCCCTATAAATAGAGAGCCCTGAAATCAGTTTTAAAGACACACAATTAGCATTAGAGAGCTAGCTTAAGAGTAGAGGCTTGAGCATTGCACAAGCTTCCCCCATAGCACTCTTAGCTATACTTTTGAAGTCCTTTGGAGGTTGGAGAAGGTCTAAGAGCAAGGGAGAAGAAGCTAGGAGTAAGGGAGAAGAAAGTAAAGGTTAGTAATTGTTTATTTAAGTTTGCATATTTCCTTATTCTTATTCTTCTTATTCTTCTTCTTCTCTTCTTCTTCATTGTTCATGCTAGGATTAGGTGTTTAGGATTAGGTGTTCATATTAGGGATTAATTTTTTAGTATGCATAATAGGGATTAGTTTCAGGATTTGTTATATAAGAATGCATGATTAGGATAAAAGTTTTGGCATATCTTTTCTTCTTTTTCTTTTCTTCTATGATTATGGATTAGGTGTTTTATATGTTAGTATGCATGATAGGAATTATTTTATAGGAATGCATGTTTAAGTCTCTTATGTTAGTAATCATATTAGGATGTTAGTTTCTTTGAGTTTAGCATTAACATTGTTCTTTATCATAAATTGTTTTTATCACTTGGACTGATTTGATTGACATATAAAATGTGTTCGAGGGAGCATGCAAAGATAAGTCTCTGCCCTTGTGATTAAATGAGTTATGAGAAGTATGATTATGATGCTATGTTTTGATGATAGTTTTAGTATGCATATTAGGCTGCATGTTAGTCATTTTTACCTTTCTTATTTGTTATTTTTGTTGGCCCAAGTATATACCTTTAGAGGGGGGGTGAATAGAGGTATTGCAAACTTTTCAAAATAATTACCAAATAAAAATTATGGTTCAATTAAATTCAGCAGAAGACAATGTTTGAATCACAATAAAGCAATTGATACAATAAGTATATGAATTGAGCAACAATTAATATAGCAAGTATATGAATTGAAATCCAAGAGAAGAGTTAGAGAGATTCAAACACAAGAATTAATGTGGTTCGGTCTCCGCCTATGTCCACGCCTCAAGAGCTCCGTCTTGAGGATTCCACAATCCACTATGGATCACTCCTTCAAGGTGGAGAAACCTTTACAAGTTGCCTTCTTTCGAAGGTGGAAGACACTCACCCACAATTTACTTTCAAGGTGGTAGATTCTTACCTACAAGGATTTCACTCAACCCTTAAATCTCAAAGTTACAAAATGAAATTGAGAATGTGTACAATAAAGAAACTCCTCAATGAGTAGAAAATGTACAATGATGAAGCTCACACTAAAATCTCTCAAGGATTAAGAACTAAGTTGGCTCAAGAGAGAATGATGAAAACTAAGTTTGAGTATGATTGTATATGATCATTAGTTGATTCAAGACTCATAAAATGAGTATAAATAAGTTCCAAAACAAATATGGCCGCTGGGGGTCAAAATAGAGCCGTTTGGAGTGTTAAAAACTAGTTGTTATTGAGCAGGGGGTCGATTAGTCGACTAGGCACACTTGATTAGTCGATTAAGACGCTTAAAATACCTTTGAAAAAGTTCTCGGGCACGGTTAGTCGACTAGGAAAGGTTTGTTAGTCGACTAGGAACTTATTTTCCCAAAACAGGCTACTGACCTGCCATTAGTCGACTAGACAGGGGTAATTAGTCGACTAGGAGACTGTTAGTCGACTAGACAAGGGTGATTAGTCGACTAGGAGACTGTTAGTCCACTAGACAGGGGTGATTAGTGGACTAGGAGAGGATTTTCTCAAAACCAGCTATTGTCTTCATTCTTAGTCGACTAGGATGACTAGATTAGTCAACTACAAATGTTACAAAGCTAATAATTGAGATTTCTCAAGTCCAAATCAACTAATAACACTTGAGCAAGTTGACTAAGTGTTCCAAAACATTTTTGGGCAAGTTTAAAATTGTTTCCAAAGATGTTTAAGTCAAAACAATAGGTATAAAACATTTTGTCTTTGAATCCATAAAGCCTATTGAGAGTTTGAATCAACTTTTAATCAAAATATAATTTTCCAAATTAAATCAAAGTTGAGGTCATTAATGCATGTTCTTTTGAGCCAATGATAGTTCATCCTAAAGAGAGATTTACAATATAAATCCTAAGCACTCACACAAGAACAAAAGCAAAATCTTCAACACTTGAGCTTGGCTTGTGCTAGGCTTGCTTGGCTTCATCATTACACTTCAATAATGTTGTGGCTCATGATAGGATTGTATCAATGCAATAGCTCTTCAAAATCTTTAAGTGAATATGCAACATATTCAAATCCACATAAGGTTCATTGTAGTACATGAGCTTCATGATAGATTGAGCCTTCTTCATTGACAACTTGAATCCTATTATATTCTTATAAACACATATACTAAAATGGATATACAAGAACTATAGGATAATGTCAATCAATTAATAAGGTTAGCCAAGCAAACATCAAATAAATATGACAATGTTAATCAAGTAACTAATATGACATTGTCAAACAATAAACATTCATTTAAAAAGGTTTGGTAATAAACACAAATGAACATCAAAATATTCATATGCAATATATCAATATTATCATGTGCAATACAACAATGTATTCATATACACATGAGAGATTAAAACACAATGTTTGTTATCATCAAAATCATTTAACAAATATGGGTGGAAGCCATAAGGCTAACAATTTCCCCCTTTTTGTTGATGACAAACATTGAGCACAATTGCATAGAGAATAAATAAATAAATCAATGAAACAAATAAATCAATCAATCAATGATTTGTGGCTCCCCCTAACAATATGCATATATGCAAAAAATTACTAAAGAATCATATAACATATTTTAGGTAAAACAAATCAATGATGCAATAATAAGTTCATCATACAAAGATATAGAGAACATCATGAATTTTATCACAATTCATGCTTGCAAATAAACACAAGAAGATAATCAAATAGAATCACAAGACAATAATTGTTATCATCAAAATCAACCAACAAGGGTGGAAGCCATAAGGCTAACAATTTTCATGACTTTTAATGCATTTTAAAAGGTATGTTCAAATCTGTCCATCCATTGAAAATACCTTTAAAGTGTATTAATGTCATTTTTTAGGCCCAAATTAACTTAGAAACATGCCTAGGTTCACATAGAATAACTAGATTGCATTTAGGACATTTTTTCATGCATTATTAGTATTGTTTGGTGCATTCTTTGTTAGTTTTATTTAAATTCCAGCATGCATGTAATTAGTATTTTAGGTATTTAGACTAACTTAGGACTTGCTAGGAACCCTAGGATTAGGAAGGTTACTTGACCTCGCTTAGGACTGTCCTTTGTTGTAAGAATTAGGATAGCAATTGAGTTCTACCTAATTTAAGAGTCTACTTCGAGAACAACTCTAAAAATAAGTGATTTTGAAAGTGTTTAAAATGGAATGAAATTCCATCTTTATGCAAAGAAAAGTGTTTCGATCAAACCCAAACTCTCGAAGCTAGAGTCCTAGATAAGATAGAATCCTTTTGGCTATATAGTTCACTACAATAGGAGAGTCCTAGGAAATCGAACTACGTGGACTTTGATCTTTATCAAGCAATTGGTAAGGTACGTAGGCAGTCAATAGAGCGCAAGTCCAATTTTAGGTTGACTATGAGTCTCCTAAGGTCCTTAGGATTGTGTATACTTTTGTACTATCTATTATTATTATTATATATTACTATTTTGTGGTTGATTAGATAATAGTATTGTTATGATAAGATTTTGATAAAGCCCAAATTTAAGTAGGAGACCTTTGATTAGGGCGAGGTGGGTGCCTACAAGAAGTTCCTTGGAACCTTCTCACTTCGTAACCTAGCCCTCCGAATTCTACTTTGATTCAAAAGACTTGCTTTTCCAAAATATGGGATCAATGTTTTATTGAAAGTAAAACTCTTTTGTGGTTTCCTTGTTCCCTAAAAATAAGGTGGCGACTGTCAGTTTTTTACAAACTCTTATCCTTTTTCAAAAACCCAATCTTGAGTAGATAATAGAGGGATAAAAGTGGATAATAGAGAAGGATAAATCGAGACGGATAAACATCATCCACAACCCACTCAAAACCTCAAGTGAACAAAAGGCCTCTCGATCCCGCAGGATGGGTGGCTGGTTCACAGATTGGCGACTCCGCTGGGGATGTCGAGGGCTAAACTCCAATTAATTACTTTTGGGCTTTTCAATTTCTTAATTAATAAAATCAATCACTAGCATTTGTATGACTGTGTTACTTGAATTCTGCATTGTGTGCGCATTGACTCTGCATATTTAGGACGTTGTATGCTAAAGCCAACAATGAGCCTAGCCCTAGGCCCAGTCTCTTTGATTCTTGGGTTCTATGTATGTGAAAGCCATCACTCTTCTTGCCAAGTACCCTCGGGTATATCAAACGGACCAATCACGTACTGTTGGACCCACGCGGTATTCCTGATGTCACATGTGGTTAGGTATTTCGATTGGACCGAGCGAGTAAGGGACACTCAGCCTACCCTTTGCATTAGGTCATATAAACTGTCTCCATAGGACACATATCCTACATCGCCTGATCACACACTATTGTAATGTTATGCTACCGGATTTTTCCCACCAGTTTTGTATTGAGCCTTGATTGTGAAGTGTGTAGAACCATTAGGACCTGGATCTGTAGGACTAGACCCTTATGAAATACCCTGAACTCTTAAGGGATGTGTCCTCAAAGAGTCAAGGTACTTAATAAAGACTAGTACCCTATAGGTTCATGAGCTTAGACCTGTGGTAGTGTTACGCTGCCCAGATAGTGGTATTGATTTGTGAGTCTTAGGAAAAGACGTGAGGCCTGAGGTGTGGGCTTTAGGCCCATGTCCTTTGGATAGAAGATTTAGATCCACTGTGAGTTTGAGATGTGGGCTTTAGGCCCATGTCAATTGGATAGAAGATATAAGCCTGTGGTAAGATTGAGATATGAACTGTAAGAATGAAATTCGTACTTAGGCCCTAGGCCTATTTTCTTAAGATTGAGATATGAGCTGTGAGAATGAGATTCGTACTTAGGCTCTAGGCCTATTTTCATAAGATTGAGATATGAGTTGTGAGAATGAGATTCGTACTTGGACCTTAGGCCCATTTTCATAAGATAGAATGTAGAGAGTGAGATTGATATGTAGGCTTTCGGCCTATACTTTCGTGAGTATGTGAGATTGTCATTTTTCATCCTTTTTTCACACTGGAAGCTCTCAGTTGATTCAAACCTTTTCTCGTTTCTTTCCTAGTATTCTGGCTTGGCGTCGTGATTCTAGTGGTCGGTTGTTTAAGGGTTTACTTGTCGATTCAGAAATGTCTAGTCACGAAGATCGTACCCCTATTGTTGCTGAATCTTATGGAAAGACAACTGATGAGAAGATCGAGGCACTCTTAAAAGTGGTCCAAGAGTTAGTTCATCAAAAAGAAGAGGAGGATAAGGTACGAGCCCGTACTAATCCCTTGTTTAAAAATGTTGATGAGGAAGAATATTTCCTTAGACCGAAGATAGTTGCTGAGCCCACTAGGTCTGGTACAGAATTTGTTCAGCCTGTTGATCTGGATAAAGAGTCCAAGCCCAAAGTCCCCGCCTTCTTTTCCAAGTAGAGGACACTCTAGCTAATGGAGCCCTCCGAATCGATGAACCCTACAAGAACCGTCGACCAGTCATCAATGGAAAGGCTACCGAAGTCAATACCATATCTCAGCCCGTTCCATTTACCCAACCCTTTTCCTTAGGAAATAAACCATCCAGAAAATTCACTAAGTTTTATATGCCATTGAAAAACTCTTCGAGAAATTAAAAGCTCGAGGCTTGCTCCAACCTTTGGAGCCCAGACCTACACCCAACCCATTACCCAAGATCTACAATGAAAATGAATATTGTCATTTCCATCAATCCAAAGGCCATACTACCAACCGTTGCTTTCGTCTCCGCCATGAAGTCCAATACCTCATAGATAACAAAACCATTTCCCCACCTGCTCAACCCAATGTCACCCAAAATCCACTTCCTACCCATGCAGTCCCGCCACCCGCAAATATCAATGTCATTCATGCCGACCCTTATGTCCACTGTGATCCTGTCCGCCCTCACCCTTCATTCCCTACCTCCATAATTGAGATGTTTCATCACTGTCAGGCCTGTGGGCTCATTACCCCATACAAGACAAGATCCAAGAAGCTTTATTGCCAATACCATGCCACTTCTAGCCACGACACGGAATCCTGTGATACATTGCAGAATATAGTACAAGGGTTCATCGATCAAGGTCTGATTGAAATCCCTCAACCCTTCACTAGCTCAAGGGGGCTTTATCGTTCTTGGAGACAGTTTGAGAAAGATACATTCCTGGGTTTTAGTTCGAGTGGGCTTTCCGAGCCTCATGCAGTAGATCAGTCATCTAAGAATAGTATTAATCAGTGGGCTCTCAAAGAAATGTTTGAAGCTAGAGATTCTCATGTGGATTTGTTGACAGAAAGAAATGAGAGGTTTAGTTTCTACGTTCTTTACCCTGAAGATTCTTGTGAAGCTAAGATAGCAAAGATTGAACCCATTAGACCTAAGGCTGGAACCAAGAAAGTCTTCTCCAAGACTGGGACTAATCAATGGGAGTTGCGAAAAAGATATGAGGCCGGAGATCCCGAAGTAGGTCTGTTGGGGGAACCTAGTGGAAAGTTTGACTTCTATGTCCTTTACCCTAAAATGGAGAAGCCCACCTTTGAAGAACCCATTGTTCCTCTTGGTTGGGGTGATAACCCTGACTCACTTAAAGAAGACGATCCTATGGTTCAGATTGAGCCTGAAGATCCAAACCTCATCTTTTTTGAGAAAGCTAGCCAGAGTATCATTGAGAAGTATTTTGAGAATGGAATCTTCATGACCAAAATCACCGATATGAATGGAGAAATCCATTACCGAACTATTTATCCAAGGCAACCATGGGTCACCCAATGTTTCAGATCAAGTTTGACTTCTGCCGAGTCTACTATAGATGATGGGTTAGAGAATGAGATTGATATCATAGAGTGGAAAGATTTGATGAACACACCCGAAGAGATAGCAGATATTTGGGCCAATGATGAGGAAGATGTTAACCATGTCACTAGGGGAGGTCGTCATTTCAAGCCCACTCACTTGGAATCCGATAATCCCCTAGGAGAGTTAGAGAGGCCTCAACGCACTGAAGTTCAAGAGGAAGAAGATGAGGTACTGAAACAGTTTAAGCGAACTCAAGCCAATATCACTATCTGGGGACTTTTAATGGCTTCTCAAAAGCACAGGCAGACAGTACTCAGGCTACTCAACCAAGTTCAGATTCCCATCGATACTTCACCCGAGGGTTTAGTCAGTTTGGTCAATCCAGTTCAGCATGAGCAATCGATGTCCTTCACAGAGTCAAACCTTCCGAAAAATGGTTCTCATCATTTGCAAGCATTGTATGTCACAGTGGATACTAAGGGTAAGAGGATTCCTACAGTTTTGAAAGATAATGGGTCAGCCTTGAATGTGTGTCCTCTCAGCACCGCCACTTCCTTGGGCATCGAACCGTCAGAATTCAAGCCGTCAGGGCAAACTGTGAGAGCATATGATAACACTCGAAGATAAGTAGTTGGCATGGTCACTTTATCTCTAGTTATTGGGCCTGTAGAGTTCCAAGTCGATTTCCAAGTGCTAGATGTGCCTGCTTGTTTCAACCTTTTACTTGGTAGGCCTTAGATCCATCCAATTGGGGCTGTGCCTTCTTCCCTCCATCAAAAAGTTAAGTTCCCTTACAAAGGCTCAGTGGTGACATTGGAGGGAGATTCTGAGATCACTCCTACCCGTGTACCTATCTGTGAGATCAAGCCTGAGATTGAAGAAGTACCATTGACAGGGTTTGAATACATACAGTGTGTAGAGGTTGAGCCAGGATGTAAAGAGAAAATAGTGCTAGACTGCAGTCCATATGGAAATATGCAAGTGGGTCAGATCATGAAAAATATGGGCTTTTTTCCAGGAATGGGCTTAGGTTGTTGTCATCAAGGCACGCCTAGTCCCATCAAGTATCCTTCAGCAATTCATCCCTTCGGATTGGGCTATCAAAGTACCGAAGCTGACAGAAAAGAAATGGCATAGAAAAGAAGGAAAAGACAGTTGGCTAAAGAAGAGGGACGAGCTCCTAACCTCACTCTGAAACCTTACCGGCACACTCTGAATGGGACCTTTGTCAAAAAATGGGATGATTTCCCTTATTGTGGTTTCCCCGAGCCCATTTACCTTGAAGATCAGAAAGCTAGAGTTCCTGGGTTTGAAATCTTCTTCAACACTCCATTAACTCTCTCTCCAACTACCATCATGGCCGAAGAGCATGCAGAGTTTGATTGGGTCAACTATATCGATGAAATCGCTATAGGGGCTATGTTCAAAGAGATTGCCTGCATCGAAGATCATGTTCATGAACCCGATCCTATCCACCTCATTGAAGATATTACCAGTCCATTGACCAACTGGAGCATCAAGAATGAGCCTCGAGTTGAAGACTCAGTCGCGGAAGATTTGTTCCCATCAGATGATAGCTTGTAGGATTTTTATGCTTTCTTTCCATAGGATTATAGAATATGACCTTTGTTTTTCCTTTTCAATAAAATCATCCCTCCTTTGTTAAGAGGTGAATGATAGCTTAGTTTGTGGTATCCCTTTTTCTTCATGATTAATAAAGTATTCTTTTTTTTTTTATTCTTCTCATTTGCAGTTTGTCTCTCCTTTCTTCTATGGGTATATATGGCATGAATATAGATCCCAGAGAGGATGTTCCTCCTGAGTTTGAACAAAGAAGGGAAATGGAACATGCTCGACCTAATGTGGATGAATTAATATCAATTAATTTAGGATCCGATGAATCGCCTAAGATGATTAACATTGGGGCAACTCTGTCACCACAAGAACAAGAAAAATCGGTAGGATTGTTGAGAGAGAATATAGAAGTTTTTGTGTGGTCGTATAAGGATATGCCAGGGATTGACACCGACATAGTGCAACATTTTATTCCCACTAACCCTGGAGTTAAGCCGGTTAAGCAAAAGTTGAGGAGAATGAAGCCGGAGTGGGCACTGAAGATCAAGGATAAAGTAGTGAAGCAGATGAACGCTGGATTTCTCCAAGTAGTAGAATACCCCGAATGGTTAGCCAATATTGTGCCAGTACCTAAGAAGGATGGGAAGGTTAGAATGTGCGTAGACTTCCGGGATTTGAACAAGGCATGCCCTAAAGATGATTTTCCGTTGCCACACATAGATATCCTAGCAGACAGTACCCCCGGTCATGCACTATTATCCTTCATGGATGGGTTCTCATGTTATAATCAAATAAAGATGGCCCCTCTAGATATGGAGAAAACCTCCTTCATCACTCAATGGGGGACCTTCTGCTATCGAGTTATGAACTTTGGCCTAAAGAACGCCAGTTCTACCTATCAGAGAATGGCAACCACCTTGCTACATGATATGATTCATAAAGAAGTGGAGGTGTATGTGGATGATATGATCGTGAAGTCTAAGGATCGAGAAGGCCATTTTGAGGCTCTATGCAAGTTCCTTCAAAGAATTAAGCAATATAACCTGAGATTGAATCCTCAAAAGTGCGCCTTTGGAGTAACTGCGGGGAAGTTGCTGGGATTTATGATCACTAAGAAAGGAATAGAGGTCGACCCGGGAAAGATTAAAGCCATCACGGAGATGCAACCGCCAAAGATAGAAAAAGAGATTCGAGGATTCTTAGGCAAAGTTCAGTTTATTAGTCGATTCATAGCACAGTTGACCATGATTTGTGAGCCCATCTTCAAGCTTCTTAAGAAAGATGTGCCCACAAAGTGGAGTGACGCGTGCCAAGAAGCCTTTGAAACCATTAAGAGGTATTTGAACAACCCACCAATATTAGTTCCCCCGTGGCAAGGTGAGCCTTTACTACTTTATCTAGCACTCACTGAAACTGCGATGTGAGCAATGTTAGCTCAATATCTACCTCAATCTCGAAAGGAAAGTGCGGTGTACTATTTGAAAGACATGTGTGGCATTGGTGTGGGTCACCCAAAAGCTCCGCCATTACATGCTATCTTTTCAAGCGCAACTCATTAGTCGTATGGACCCCCTGAAGTACTTATTGGAGAAACCAGTATTATCGTATAGGACAGCCCGTTGGCTATTACTGGTATCAGAGTTCGACATTCAATATGAAGTGCAGAAGTCAGTGAAAGGGAAAGCAGTGGCAGAGTTTCTAGCAGAGCATCCATTATCAACAGAAAGACCTTCTGAGTACCATTTCCCCGACGAAGAGATTCTAGAAGTAAGTAAGGAGCCTTGGAAAGTATTCTTTGATGGGGCTCATAATAAGAGAGGATGTGGAATAGACGTGTTATTAGTCACACCGGAGAATAACTTGATACCATTATCTATCAGGTTATCTTTCGACGCCACTAATAATATAGCCGAATATGAAGCTTGTATCCTAGCATTGGAAGCTGCCTTGGAGTTGGGTGTGGAAGAATTAGAAGTATATGAGGATTCAGCCCTGATCATATGTCAGACTAGAGGAGAATGGAAGACTCGGGATAAGAAGTTGTTACCCTACCATGAATACTTAGAGACTTTGGTGAAAGAATTCCATCGAATCGACTTCTTTTATCTGTCTAAGTTAAAGAATAAGTTTGCGGATGCCTTAGCCACTCTAGCATCCATGGTAGATATCCCTAAAGATGAAGGTGTAACTCCACTCATTATCGAGTCCCGAGAAGAGCCAGCCTATTGTTGTGTTATCTAAGAAGGAGAGCCGAATGATGGAAAGCCATGGTACTATGACATCCAACAGTTTGTAGAAAAAAAGAGAGTATCCGAAAGAGGCGTCATCCATAGACAGAAAGACCATAAGGAGGTTAGCCAGCCAGTATATTATGTGTGGGGGCAAGCTATTCCGGAGATCACACGATGGAGTGCATCTGTTGTGCGTCAATTAACAAAAAGCTGAAAGGATAGTGTTCGAAGTGCATGAAGGGGCTTGGGCTCCGCATATGAATGGATACATGCTAGCCAAAAAGATCGTGAGACTAGGGTATTATTGGTTGACCATGGAGAGGGATTGCCATTTGCATGTCAAAAAGTGTCACAAATGTCAAGTGTTTGCAAGTGGAAAACATCAACCCTCGATGCCACTCACTACCATGTCTTCGCCATGGCCATTTGCAACATGGGGCATCGACATTATTGGCAAGGTAACCCCTGCAGCATCAAACGGACACGAGTACATTCTGGTCGTCGTAGATTATTTCACAAAGTGGGTAGAGGCTGCATCCTACAAGACATTGAATGCCAAGCAAGTAGCAAAGTTCATACAGAATAATATCATCTACCGATATGGAGTGCCCCACGAGTTCATCTCTGACAATGGACAGCATTTTCGAAAAGAAACCAAAGCACTATTGCAAAAATATAACATCAAGCACCATCGTTCATCTCCCTATAGGCCACAGACAAATGGGGCTGTTGAAGCAGCGAATAAGAATCTCAAGTCAATCTTGAAAAAGACCACCGAGACTTACAATGACTGGGAAATTACCATTGGCATTGTGGGGATATCGTACTTCCATTAGGTCATCAACAGGGGCTACTCCCTTTTCACTCGTGTATGGAATGGAAGCGGTATTGCCCATAGAGTTAGAAGTCCCATTTTGAACTAGCCAACCTAGATATCCCGAGGGATCGGGAGGCCTCTCGTTCACTTTGAGGTTTGAGTGGATTGTGGATGATGTTTATCCGTCTCGATTTATCCTTTTCTATTATCCACGTTTATCCTTCTCTAGTATCCACTCAAGATTGGATTTTTAAAAAAAAGGATGAGAGTTTGTAAAAAACTGGGAGTCGCCACCTTATTTTTAGGGAACAAGGAAACCATAAAAAAGAGTTTTATTTTCAATAAAACATTGACCCCATATTTTGGAAAAGCATGGTCTTTGAATCAAAGTTGGATTTGGGGGCTAGGTTACGAAGTGGGAAGGTTCCAAGGAACTCCTTGTAGGCACCCACCTCACCCTAATTAAAGGTCTCCTAATTAACTTTGGGCTTTATCAAAATCTTATCACAACAATGCTATTTATCTAATCAACCACAAAATATGAATAATAATATATAATATATAATAATAATAGATAATACAAAAGTATAGACAATCCTAAGGATCTTAGGAGACTCGTAGTCAACCAAATATTGGACTTGCGCCCTCTTGACTGCCTACGTACCTTACCAATTTCTTGATAAAGATCAAAGTCCGCGTAGTTCGATTACATAGGACTCTCCTATTGTAATAAACCACATAATCGTAGAGGTTCTATCTTATCTTGGACTCTAGCTTCGAGAGTTTGAGTTTGATCAAAACACTTGTTATGAGAGATGGAATTTCATTCCATTTTGAATTCTTTCAAAATCATTTTTTAAACTTATTCTCGAAGTAGATTCCTAGGTAAAATAGAACTCTAGTCTTATTGTAATTCTTACAACAAAGAAGAGTCCTAAGTGGGGTCAAGTGACCCCCCTAATCCTAGGGTTTCTAGCTAGTCCTAGGTTAGTCTAAACACCTATTATGCTAATATTATGCATGCTGGAAAATTCTGGAAAATGAATAAAAAATGCAACCAAGAATGTAAACAATGCATGAAAATGTCCTAAATGCAATCTAAGTTGGCTATGGGAACCTAGGCATGTTTCTATGTTAATTTTGGCCTAAAAAAGTGAGTTTTGATCCACTTTAAGGTCACTTTAAATCCATGGACAGATTTGAAAGTAATCAAAAAGTGCATTTAGAACCCATAAAATAAATGAATAAAAGAAGTGTAAATGACCTAACATGCAACTTAATATAATGTCCTAATTTATCCCATACAATATGCTTGAAAACAACACTTTATTCATAAAAAATAAGCACAAAGGTAGATTCTTACCTTTTGCATGCTCCCTCGAACACAATTGGTATTTTAAGCACACTCTAAGAGATAAAAAATAAACTAACAAACCTAATATGAACAATGCAAATTCATCCTAAAAAGAAAAAAAATACTAGCATGTGATTATTTTGCATAAACTATCCTAACATGATTACTAACATAAAAAGATTTAAATATGCATTCTAAATATGAACCTAATCCTAAATATCCAATCCTAACATGGTATGATCAAAGAAGAAAGGAAGAAAAGAAGGAGAAATATGCATACATATTATAAAACTAATTCCTATTATGCATTAAAAAAAAACTATTCTAATAAACTAATCCCTATTATTCATACTAAAGAAACAATAAACTAACCTATCATGCATACTAAAGAAATATGGAAACATATCCTAAACACTCATCCCTAACA
>JAESVK010054133.1:0-19934 GCA_017140935.1 Hamamelis virginiana | reverse complement strand
TTTTCTTCTTGATTTTCAGTAGATTTTTAAATCTTTTACTGCTTTCTATGAATTGCTAGTTCTTACAATCTTACAGTTCCGCGAACAGAACAGAACCAAGGTTTGCAGAATTCTAAAAGTAGTATCTATCTATATGTATATTATACTGTATAAAAAAGTATGAATCTTAGAAGAAAAACAATTGATTGGAGGAAATATCCATATGTAATTGTGCGTTACACAAATAGTCATGGCCACTATAAAGTTTTGCCAATCAAAATAGCAAGATTCTTAATCGAACTAAGATTACTTATGAACACTAATTCATTTTGAAGTTGAATTTGCTTCTCAAAATAAGTTTGGTCCTATAAAATTTCTTCTATCACAATAAAAGTTTTCCAAATTAAACTAAAATTATCTCATAAGCACTGTCCCCTAAAATCCCAATAATCAAAATAAATCTTTTTAATTGCATTAGAATTTCTAATGAATGCGAATTTATTTCTAGATAGAACTTGATTTCTCAAACAATTAAATACCATATAATTTACACTCTATTTCTTTTTTTCTTTTTTACTTATTTTTTATTTTTAAAGAAAAAGAAAAAAAGAAACAAGTATAGTTTTGCTAATATTTTTAGTATTTTAATTTGTAATATAAAATCTGTCGAATTCATATTTATTGATTTAATGTTGTTTTTAAAATTTTTTTTTTTTAATAAACTTGAATATTTCATTTTAACTGTATTGTGCACACTTCATTTGATTCTTTGAAGAATTTTTTTTTTTTCCAACAAAAAATTTGCATGTGCAATGCATGTTGTTGTACATTGCTAGTACACACACACACTTTTATGCATGTGTGTATATTAATACATACAATGTCCAAATGTTTTCTTATTCCAAATCTTTTACTTCTTTTTATGCTTAATACACATATTTTCCTTGGATAGAATTATAGAATGGAACTTCATATATATATGTGTGGTGTACTGATGTGTGAATCAATGTATCTATAAACTCCATTATGTCTAAACGTATTTATATTAGTATGTGTTGTTGTATATATATTCATCTCAGTTTATTATTTAATTTTTGGATAGGAGAAGAAGGAAAGTGATGATTTAATAGACAAACCGAGTATAATTGAAAGCGGAAATGCTGAAGCAGAGGAGGTTATGGTGTCTGGAAAGAAGAGAAAGCGAAAGGGAATGGTTTCAGGTAGTGTTGGATTTCTTGTTAGGTACTTAGGTATGTGATTGATGGGATTTAACTTGCTATAAGCTAGTCTTGGGTTTGTTCTATGTGTTGTATTAGATACAGTTGAAGGATTTAGTGTCTTCAAGAGTGCAAAAAATTCAGCAGCTTTAATTGAACAGAAAGATAAGGCAGAAGATGGAGTTTCTCAACAAAAGAAGGAACTCAATAGGCAAATTGAGGTTATTATTAATACTAATACTATTGTTACTATCGTTATTATTTTTTCTTTTCAATTTCTAATTTTTTTCTTCTTTTTATTTCATGAGTTTAGCGAGATGCACTATTACGGAAAAAATATAGCATTCATATTTCTGGGAACAATGTGCCATCTCCACTTCGGAATTTTTCAGAGTTGAGCTCTAGGTATATACTTTTTTTGGGTGACATTTAATTTGGCAGTTGGTAGTTTAGGTGGGCCATGCATAATTGATGCTGAATTCGTTGTAAGTTGTAATCTGTTTGGTTCTCTTCGATTATAAAGTATTTCCTATGAATAATGTCTTCGCTTGACTCTGGTGGCAAGACTGTTAAATCTTTTTGTCTTTGGCATTGTTACTGTTTTATTTAATAACTGATGTAGTTTGGAAAAGTGTGCAATGCTTTTGCCTCAGAAAACATTTTTAGTTGATAAATGAATGTGTGCACGAAAGAAAGGAAATAATGAGTGTTTTATTTTCGCTTTAGCCCTAAAATTTGTTGGAAAACATTGCACTGATTAAATTTAGGTGTTTACATAAATAGTAAATAATTTGACTGTGGTTAAGTGGTTTGGATTGGTTATGATATAAGACTCAGAGACACGGAGAGCATGTTTTTCTTTTTTGAATTTTTTTTTTCTTTCCTCATCCTTTAGCCCGCCTTTTTATTATGAGCAATGTTATATATCCCAAAATTATCCCAAAAAAGTATTCCAATTGAATCGAAGCCCTTCCTTTATTATCAAGAAAAGAAGTTGCTAAAATAGAGAAGGCTAGATTATCCGCCACATCATTTGGGATACACTTTTGGAATAATTTTTTTGAGACCAATAGCATTTTCCTTATTATTATTTGTGAGGCTGATGACTATCGTAATTGAGGGATGTTCACTTCCATTTCTCAGCTATCAGAACTATTACTTGTGCTATACCTTGTGCTGTTTTCGTATTTTGATATTGTTTGTTTGAAATGTTTATGACTGAAAATGTGTCCTTGTTTGGTTTTTGAACAGATATCAATGTGAATCATATTTATTGCACAATTTGGCTGAACTTGGATTTAAAGAGCCAACACCAATCCAAAGGCAGGCTATTCCAATCCTCCTATCTGTATGGTCTTCCATTTACTCTTTTTCTTTTTCAAAATTTATTCGTAAAAAATAATCATTTGTTAATTCTATAGGTTTTAATCTCATCAGTACTTTAATACAGGTTGCTCATTTAGTGTTTTTAACCAGGTGTCACTAACGTTTTATTTTCTGAGCTATTTTTTTTCATTTTGTTTTAGGGACGGGAATGCTTTGCATGTGCTCCAACTGGATCTGGAAAAACCTTGGCCTTTATGTGTCCCATGCTAATGAAACTTAAGGTATTGTCTAAGGCCTTTAAATCATTCTTTGATGTTGACTCTTAAATTATTTGACGAGCATTTTCCTCATAATTAGCATTCATCAATGGATGGCATCCGAGCTGTTATCCTTTGTCCTACACGAGAGTTAGCTGCTCAGACAACCAGAGAGTGCAAGAAGTTGGCTAAAGGAAAGAAATTTTATATTAAGTTAATGACTAAAGAGCTTGCAAGAAATGCTGATTTCTCAAAACTGCCTTGTGATATACTTATATCCACACCACTTCGCTTACGTTTCACTATCAGCAAAAGAAAGCTTGATTTAAGTAGGTATGCACTTTTTTCTGGTGGGCAAGTAGATAGGTATGTACTTGATGGATAATTTAATTTTTTGCTGCAAACTCACTCAAATTGACAAGACCACCGAAACAATGAATAATTGAATGCAGAAAAAAAATAAAAATAAAAAAAATTCTTCCAATAGGAGCTTGGAAGCAATATATAAGTTGCCCTAAAAGTGGGGAAAAAAAAAGCCTCTTCAATAACTATTGGGGTTTTAGGGGAGAAGGAGAGAGTTTGGAAGTAATATATAAGTTCCACCATTTTTGTACCTGCTACTGTCGCCTCCTCCATTACCAATTCAACTCTACCACCGCCACTGCCCCACCACTGTTGCATCCGGTGCTGGCGCTGTCTCTTCCATTACCGCCATCTCCGTCACCATCATTGTCCCATCATTACTATTACTGCTGCTGCTAATTCATTAAATTTCAATATACTTATCAAAAGCATATAACATTTTAAATTTGTTTAAATGGACGGCTATTATCACTACCAAACATATTTCTTGGTTCTAAAAATAACTCAAGTCTACTCTAATTCTAATTATTCAGGTTAGAAAAAAGAACTGAATAGCTTTTATTCCTGTTTGATATTCATATTTCACTAAGCACTCATGATGGCATGTTATTACTTTCCAAATTTGTATTTACAATATTTAAGTAATTAGAAAGAAGCATAGTATAGATTTTGTACATTTAAGTGAATTTTGTTGAACCTCTCTGACCTTAGAAAAAAGAAAACTGAGAAGCTTTTATATCTATCTTCTGGGAAATAAATGGACATGATGAGATGTTATGACTACTTGTTGGATTCCCATACCAAAAATTTTAAAAAATAAAAAATGAAAGAAACAGCAAAAAACACAGTTTTAGTAAATTGAAGTGAACTTTTAGATTGTCATGCACAAGTAGAATATCTAGTCTCTTTTCAAGTATGGTCATAATTTGCACAAGTATATCTCACTTCTTATTAAGAATGGCCGTAAAAGGTTGCAGGATGTCAAATCTAGTGTTCGGTCATGATAAAGTTAAAAATGTGAAGGACCAGCATCCATATAACATAATGAATTGGTATTAAGATGCTTTATCACTCAAGTTTTGTTTCTGTGCAGGGTTGAATACCTCGTCCTGGATGAATCTGATAAGCTATTTGAGCTTGGCTTGGTGAAGCAGATTGACTCTGTGGTCAAAGCATGTTCAAATCCATCAATAATCCGCTCATTGTTCAGTGCTACTTTACCTGATTTTGTTGAACAGCTTGCACGCACCATAATGCATGATGCTGTTCGAGTTATTATTGGCAGGAAGTAAGATGATTTTATTAAAAGGCAGACTGATTCCCTTGATTTGCACATATTTATTACTATATCCTTTTTGTTTAAAGCCCTTGTGGGGTCCTCTATGTTTTGCGAATTCAAAGAGTATAATTAAGCTCTTTACAATTTGCAGGCTTTTGTGTTTTATGATTAAATATATGCTAATTTGGAAATTTTGAACAGGAATTCTGCTTCTGAATTAATAAAGCAAAAGCTAGTTTTTGCTGGAAGCGAAGAAGGGAAACTTCTTGCCCTTCATCAAAGCTTTGCAGAGGTATACTGCGAGTGCTGGTGCATTTGGTGGAAAGCTTGTTTGTTTTGCAATTTCTGTTAACTGTGTGAATATATAAATGATGTCAAATGCTACTCTTCCCAACTTTTTTTTCCCCACACTCTCACATAGGGTAGGATCTATGTGGTCACATGAGTGTGGGTCTCACCCCACGTGAGAGATGAGAAAAAAGTTGGGAAGTATAGCACTGCCCATAAATGATATGTATATAAATAAGATTATGTATTGAGAAGTTTGAATAAAACAAAATAGTGTCACATTGGTATTTTGTGGTCAATTCCCCTTATTAAGTGAATGAAGGGGAAATTGATATTTCTATTTATCCTGGTCCACTCATTGCAAGATTCAGATTGTCGGTGACAATTCTATGCAGTGTATTTGTTCGTTTAAATCCCTTTAGTCATCCTGCTGGTGGGTTGAAAGAACTACCTGTCTGGAATTTCAAAACTTCTGCTAAATGACTTAAGGAATATCACATCTTACTGAATTGATTATTAGCTAAGAGAATGCTTGCTTGAAGTTGCAACATTTATGCCAAAATTATACAAACATGGGATTCCTACTTGAAAAGAAAGAAGAAACATAAATAAAGGGTATCAAGCTGAATGCTCTGTGTCTTTCTCCAAAATGGTTTTGGCTGCATGGTTTGGTCTGGACACTTCATCTCAGTTGTGAGTGTCTTCTGTGTGTTCTTTGAAATTTCTCTACTAATGATTACAAAGTGTATATATATGACATTGAGATATACATTAGGGTGGGTCAGGGTCACTTGATTGACCTCTTGCAAACATGAACCAATATCTCTTAAAATGATTATTGGGGCTGCAATTCTTTTTAGGAACTTGTTGACCGTGCCAATTTCACCAATTCTTGTTAAGTAACTTATTTAATTTTTCTTTCATGTGGGGCATCTTCATCTTCTTGACCAATTCCTTGTTTTTGTTGTATGCCATATGGTGAGTAGAGTCTGAATCCGCCTGTACTAGTCTTTGTCCAAAGCAAGGAACGGGCAAAGGAGCTCTACAGGGAACTGGCATTTGACAACATTAGAGTTGATGTTATCCATGCTGATTTGTCCCAGACACAGGTAATCTCATGCCCCTTGCTGGATATTTTAGTTACTTCCATATAGAATTTCCCAGTCAAGGATAAGTGCAATTGAAATTAGCGAAAAATCTTGAACATGAAGTTTTAAAACAAACGAAAAAGCAATCTTCAATTTTGAAGAGTCAGACCTCAATAGGCATTAACTTTGTTGTACGCATGACCTTTGAGTAGAAGACTGGGCCTAGCTATCAGTTATTGAGCCAAGATGTTTGGATGTGCAACAAATAAAGATGGTCCAATGAACTTGGATCTTCTATCTTATATGGTCACTTAAAACCACTTCAAATCAGATGCTTGAAACTCATCTAATTTTTGGAGCAGACAATCTTGTTGCTGAGGCCCTTGTGGTGCTGGGTCCTCTAGTTCTGTAAATAAGCTGTATTTACTTGCACCGCTTGGGAGTCTATAGTTTAGATCCGAGGCTCCGTTGCCATGTTCTCCCAACTGTAAAATATTGTCACAAAGATCCTTTGAGATGGATAGAGTCATGACATTTATTCCTTCAAGTCACTATAGTTTCTGATTTTCAGTTTTCTTGTATTTTCAACAATTATAGCATAAATTATGCTAATCTATTTTAATTAAATGCAGCGAGGAAATTCTGTGAATGACTTCAGAGCTGGAAAAACATGGGTTTTGATTGCCACTGATGTTATTGCCCGGGGTATGGATTTCAAAGGTGTCAACTGTGTAATCAATTATGATTTTCCAGATTCTGCTGCAGCGTACATTCACAGGATTGGTATATTACTTAACCCACAACTGCTCCTGGCCTAAGTACCCTAGATACATGGTTATCAGATCATTGGTCTAATTGCAGCATGGAGTAATGGAATTTTCTATGAAAAATGTTTTAGAAGAATTATAAATTTGTACTGAGCAGGCTCTCTCTATGCCATGCAATGCAACAAAATTATTGATTCATTCCTGATTTCTCATTAAATAAAATATGAAGCAGATTTATCAAATTTGTTACCTTCTGTGGTGAATTCTTGTGCATTCAAAAAGTTCTACACATTTTGGTAGTTGACCTGCTATCAATAAAATAATATTTGAAATTGTAAAAGAATTTAAATTGTTCTGGTATTATTGTTGCATCATACGTACTGAAATTATTGCCTGAACTTATTTGTGGCCTCTGCTTTCCGAGTCTGACCTTTTTGTGGATCATTCTGTGCAACTCGTAATTTATTCCTGCACCAAATCATTCCTTTATCTCTCAGATCTGTTGCTTTGTTCATGGATGCTTTAACATATCTATCTGATGATGTTGACCTATTTTGCTGCATAAAATAGAAAGTGGGATGTATTGATTTGATCAAGTAACTATTGGTAATGGTTGGTTTTTTGGGAAGGCAAGTGGCTTTTAGGGTCCTAAACTAAGTTCTGTTGATCTTGCAAAAAGGTCGGTGCGGCAGAGCAGGGAGGAGTGGGGAAGCCATTACGTTCTATACTGAAGACGACGTTCCATTTTTGCGGAACATTGCTAATGTCATGGTATCTTCTGGCTGTGAGGTTCCATCCTGGATCATGGACTTGCCCAAACTAAAGTGGAAGAAGCACAGGCCACGAAGAGAGGCAATTTCAACCAAACCAGAAGATGAGGAAGAACAAGGCTGAGGTCAGAGCTGGTTTCCATCATCAGAAATTTTGAGTTGAGTTCTCTTGTATCTGTTTTCAAGCTATTTGAGTTAGATTATCCGATATTTACATTTTCATTTTTTATTATCTTTTCTCAAAGACCTTGCTTGGGTATCATCTTGTTCCTACTGTTGTGAGAGCAATGGTTTGATCAGCATTGGTTGAATGTTCTAGTGAGGGCCTTCCAAATATTGTAGGGTAAGAATTTTTGTACTCTAGATAAGCCACATCTGATGGTACAGCATGGGACTCCATGGTGAGATCTTACTCAATGTATTAGGACTAGTGGCAAATTTAATGAGGAATGCATTCTTCTTTGTAATCCATTTCTTTTTCCTTGGTAACAGATTCTTAAATTAAAGCATTTATTGCCTGCTTTTTGGAAGATATTTTACTCGTTTTTGATGGGTCCTTTTTATTTTATAAGAAGTTAAGAGGGGTTATTCTGAAGAAATTTTGATTCTGATTTAATTATATTTGTATTTACACATTGGAGTACATCAAAAGATTGCAATCCCTCTTTGCATCCTTTACTGTCTCTCCTGGCATGGAGCACGGCAACCCCTCATCGCCTTCACTCTTCCCCCGGACTCTTTTTGTTAGAACGGCATTGTATATTATTAATTTGGAAGTTATGGTACTTGTTGAATTGTTGCTCTGTTTACTCGGCTTTAAGGCATAATATTTTGACACAGCCGCTAAACGAAGCTGGAGCCTGTTTGGACATCTATCACTAACTCACTTTTAGTGACACATCCCACGTGAAATATATGTGACGCTTGTTAGGATTGAATGATTGAACAGCTGACCCAACTAATTTGGTTGTGGAAACTAGCATGGCATCTGCTTTTTTAAATATTCATATATAATTGTAATTCCTAGGACAGTCTCTTGAAAACTCATTCAATCATATAATTTGACAAGAACATATATTCCACAAATAGTTCTATCACTTTTTTCTTTTATACAATTTTCAAGAAGTTCCACATAATAGTTTTGCTTTGTTTTTCATATAATTGATTTGGAGGCATGCACAATTCCAAATTAGACTGTTTGTTATTCTCCTTCCCACTAATAACTAACCACTAACCCTACTAATATACATCGTTAAAAAAATACATAAATAAACATTATGGAGTGCTAGCTACTGATTCTGTTATGCTATTATATGTGTGTTTCAAGTTCTAGTACTCCTAGTCAAAATACATTGTGGCATGCTATCAATTTTCACTTCCAAAATGAGTTTGGCCTTCTTTGGATTAACGTTTTCCTAAAATTATGTTTGAAGAACTATCGTTTGAAAAACTATTTCTTACATACCAATCTCTTTAGAATTATGTACAAACCATAAATCTTCATATGTTAATTTTTTTTTACTAAAAGTGATTATGGCATAAGTTAGAGAATCAAGCTTTGGCCAACTATCATACCACCCTTCGAGTTGTCTAGAAGTGATTATCATCCCATCTCTTTAAATCAAGTGACATTAATTTTGAACTCCAAAAGTAATTTTAGACGAAACTAGTCCAAGCGGGACCTTAGCAAAATAGAGGCATCAACCTCAATATATTTTTGTACAAGGAGGAATTTGTGGTCATTGTCACAACACATACTAAAGAGATGGGACATGAAGACAGTAGTGCATGACTTACAAGCAAGTTCAATTTTGATCCAAGGAGCTTGAATTGTTGAGGACTTTTAACAATCTAACCATTCTTTTCTTTCTATCTTTATCTTGCTAGAAAGTGAAGAAGATTTCAGTTAATCCATCAGATCTTTATGCATATATATATGTATATGGTAAGTGTAAAATCACTTCGGTGCACATCTGAAAAACCCATGTGATTTTTCTAGTATGGATTTTGCAATATGACAATTTTAGTTGATTTATCACAAATTTTCATCAATTAAAAATAAATTATTTCACCTCAGCACCTAATCCAATCTCATCAACAAACAATTTATGAGAAATATCCAACAATATAAACCAACTATGATCTCTCTTTGTTGACCAGTAAACACACATTTGATTTCGCTCATTAGTAGTTTTACAAGGTCCTTTCCTCTTTCTCACAACTGAAATTTCCAAGAATTTCAATAGTAAGTTCCTCAAAAATAGAGATTCAAATTTCAAATGTGCTTCACAATTCTAATATTAAGGCTTTATTTGCATGAACTTCTTCCAAAATTACTCTTGGAACTCAAAATTCCACTTATCTAAGGGCTCGTTTACGTTGGCTTCTTCAAAAATTACTTTGGGAAAACTATCGCTTCACATATTTCAAAAATTATATTCAAATTATGTCTTCTTATATCAAAATTTTCATACTAGAGGTGTTTTTTCCAAACTTTTGCCACAATTACTTTTAACAAGAAAATTTCTCCAACCATCCTATCATTTAAGTTGTCTAGAAGTGATTATGATCCCATCTCTTCGATCAAAATGAATTTTGAAATCCAAAAGTGATTTTATAAAAAGCTAATGCAATTAAGAGATAAGGTAGTAATCACTTCTAAATAACTTGAGGTGTGATAGGATATTTGGCAAAATTTAAATACTAAAGGTGATTGTTGCAAAAGTTAAGGGGCCTCAACTTTTATCACAACTCACAATCACTTCTAATCCGAAGATTTTGATATGTGAAGACATGGTTTGAACATAATTTTAAAGAGATGTGTAGAAAGGTTTTCAAAGCAACTTTAGAAAAAACTGACGCAATCAGAACCTATGATCGAATTCTTATGATCAGAAAGGTTAGAATTTAGGAGAAAGTTGCCGTTTTTATTAGTTGTTTGATACAATCTCACATAGATGACATACTATTCATCACACACATTGTGAAATGACTCTGTACATTATCTTATCTTTTAGCAAGTAATTTGAATAATGTAATAGATTTTGTTCATGAATGCCTTTTCCCTTTCTTTTTCTAGTCTAGTATTGAAAGAGGGCTGGCATCAGAAAGCTAAATTGCCAGATCAGCAAGCTACATTGACACATCCACACACAATCAGCATAAGAAAAAGAGAGTAAATATGAGATGGTTGTTAGGATTGAATGATTGAACAGCTGACCCAACAAATTGTTATTTTATGTCTTTGGACCCATTTGCAACAGTGTCTGATTTTCCATACATTGCCTCAGAAGATATGACAGAAAAATAAACTAAAACAAAAGGGGATTTCTTCTGTAAGGTTGTTCAATTATTTTCCAAGATACTACCCCCTTAAACCAATTCAATCATAAAATTAGACAAAAATGTTCTATTTATTATTATGTCATTTTCTATTAAATTTCTTAGAAGTGGTCAGTGCCCAAAACATCCAATAAATCCTTTGTAAAGCAATCCCTATGTAACTACAGAGTAGTTTCACTCAGTTTTTCATAATATTTGGAGGCAAAATTCCATTTCCTAGAATTTAGCCAATAGAGAAAATGATGCTGTATGCACAAATGATAGCAAAAATCTGAAACATTATCATTTCCGGGAAAATCCTGAATCCAATTATGCAATGACTTTCAAATGCTATGAGAGCACAATGAAATGATTCAATGCATCACAATCGTTTTCAATAATCCAAAGACTTGAATCTTATCAGATTAAACCCAACCTTACTTAAAATACTACTCAAATCCAACTTTCTTAAAAAATCTTGGAGAATTTCACAAAAGAAGATTTGAACCTTTCTACGAGCTCTTTTTTAAAAGCAACCCAACGCACCATCTTCTCATTATCTGTTCTGTAAAAGGTTCTCTTCATGTAGTCATGTCTGTGCCTATATTCATGTTCATGTTGATGAGACATAGATGACTCATGCAACTAAAAGTGAATTTGCACTGGCCATATGTGTCCCTTTAAATAAGTATGTAGAATACAACGTTTGATAAGCCATCTCCTGATTTCTGACAGTAGAGAGCATTCTAAATCAGTTGTTGCAGACAACAAACAAAAACAGTATTATTAGAAACAGAAGTGTATTGAAGCTACCTATCAAATATGAAGAACACAATCCTGGAACATGTTATTGGAATTCCAATTGGCTCAACAGCATACCTAGTTAAGGGGTCACCAAAGGGATTTTTACCTGATCTTGAAATTCCTGATAGCCATATTCCATCTTTGGCAAATGGGTCTACAACATTCAAAAAAAGTCTCTCTCTCTCTCTCTCTCTCTCTCTCTCTCTCTATATATATATATATATACACACACACACACATAAGGTGAAGGTGTTATAGTAACGGAATGGTATTGATATTGCAGATAAAGTAGATTCAGTGTTAAATAGAATGAACAAGCTTGGAAAAAAAGCATACAATTTTGCACATGGAGTTCGAGAACATGGTAACTATTTCCTTGCTTCAATTAATCAATTGAGAATGTTCAGGTTCCTAAATTTCACTTGTTTATTTATTTTTCGGTATAATGCTAAATTTTATTATTTTTCTTATAAACCTCTTCTCCTTCTGCCAAAAGCTTACCAATACTCAATTTGGTAGCAGAGAAGACAAAGGAGAGGAGAAATATTTATAATAATAATAAACAAAGAACAGGAAAGAAAAGAAAATTTCTGCATGCTTTCCTTGGTGGTTCATTCAATCAAGAGATAATAGAAGTGGGAAGAAAACAGAGGAAAGAGAATTGAGCCCACTAGAATTTTTTCCTCAAAAGAGAAAAGATCCAGGGAGGAAACTTAAAATGGTAGTTGGGCAAGGTAGAAATCTTATAGGAGGGTCAGCTTGGATGCAATGAGTATTTCTCTCCAAATCTCTGCTTGCTCCTTCTCTCTTCTTCTGTCAAATGACAAGTCAAAAGGAGTGTCAAACACAGTTTGTTAACCAATGGAGGATGGACATATACTCTTATGGGCTTCCATCAAAGTTTCTTTAGTTTAGTTGACAAAAAGATTGAAGAAAAAGCAAAGAAAATTTTGAAATCATCAACCGTAAAATTCTAATTAACAACCAAACAGAATTTTCCACACATGTAGTACTGTAACAATAAAACAGCATCAAATGATATGATAACTAAATTTAGTTTAATGTTTGTGAAACTGCAGTGAGATTGGGGAGCAAAATATCTGAAACTTTGAAGGGGAAGTTGAGGTTGGGGGCAAGAATTCTTCAAGTAGGTGGTGTGGAGAGAGTATTCAAGCAGTTATTTAGTGTTAGAGAAGGAGAGAAGCTGTTGCAGGCTTGCCAATCCTATTTATCAACAACAGCAGGTCCTATAGCAGGCCTCCTATTTATCTCTACTCAGAGAATTGCCTTTTGCAGTGAGAGATCAATCAAATTCTCTTCTCCAAAAGGAGAATTGGTTAGAATCCATTACAAGGTAAATCACATAATGGTATTTGCTTCACATCCTCTCTCTGTCAAAATCTTAAATAATATCAAATTAAGTAATATCTTCTATGTGCTGGTCATGATTCCAACAAGGAAGATAAAGAGAGCCAACCAAAGCATGAATAAGAAGAAGTCATCACAAAAGTACATAGAAATAGTCACTCTGGATAATTTTTATTTCTGGTTTATGGGATTCTTGAATTATCAGAAAACTCTCAAATATCTTCAGCAGGCAATCTCTCAAGCTTAAATGAGTTACAACTCTCACTCAAAATGATTCAAATTAACATAAATGTAAGAGGAACTCAACATGGTTACAGACTCTGCAAAAAGTTAAGTTAATGAGAAACAGCTCTCCTTTTTCTTCATCCATTATTAACTAATCACTGTACAAAATTAGGTCCTCTTTGGCGGTCACTGTTTAAAATTCAACAAATGAATTTAGTTTGTGACTTCACAACTGGAACAAGATCGCTCATTGCCTGTTTATTCAATTTTGCAATCAAGTATTAGGCCCAACTTTTTTCAGTCTAAACTGAAACTGTTCATATATCATTAAATTCAAATACACCAGACAGAAAAAAGTTGTGCTAAGTCAGTATCAAACAAATAGTTGTGCTGTTGCACAACTGGTTCTGTTATGCAATTGCATACCAGCCGCATGGCATTTTCTAATACTCCTAGCCATTACATTGTGGTACAATATCAGTTTTTGCTTAAAATTTACATAAAGCCAATAGATGCTTAAATGGAGATAGGATAGGCATAAAAGTTCAGTGACAGTGATAGCTAATGTGGAGTGGGCGGGCGGTGTCCTTACCCATGTCTGATGATTAGTTGGGCCAAAAATTCAAATACCTTGTTGGAAAACAAAATTAAAGAAGTAAATAAATAAATAAACCACAAGAAATGATGGAAATGTTCAAGAGAATGCAAAAATACAAAATGCGTTCGACTACCTGAAACCCAAATACTCCAAGAAGCATGAGTGAACTAGCATGGTAAATTCCAATTATAGCAAATATCTGGATGTGTAATTGCAAGCACCACAGAGCACCAGAAATATGGCAGTATTTTGAACTTTCAACCAGCAGATCTTCAATAGTAATTGAAAATTATAAACTGAGACAGGAATGGTACATGACTCACTAGCAAGTTCAATCCATTGAGCTTAGAACTTTTCAGATCATCCTAAAATTAGGTTGAAGTTATTGGCTTATTGCTAGAAAGTCAACATTTTACATAATGTTCAAAGAAAATGATAAGTTTTATTCTTTCCTGAGGACCGAGCCAATCCCATCTCCAATTTGATCCTCCTTCCACCATCTCAATTAGGATCAAATGCTTTCTTCATTTCTGCATAAATTACCTCGATTTGACTTAAAGATTGAGAGGGGAGATAAGATCTATTGTCGAAAAACAGCCTTATTACAAGTACACCAAATAGACCAGAGAACTGTAGCCATATAAATTATCGGGTCAAATTCCATTTCTGTACCATAGAGGCAAGCCACTCCCTAAAGAAGTCCCTGTTCTAGGCCTGTACTCGCCGCAAGCAAACAGACATGCACATTTGGGCTGCTTTTCTGCTTCCAAAATGGTATATGGTCCATTCAGAAATGATGTTACTAAGCCTATCACCATTTTCGCACCATCATCCCCAACCAATTACCACTTTTGTTTTGCCAACTCTAGTGTTCTGAACACCCCCATCTCCTAATATCACCATTACAACTTGGTGGCCAAATTTGGACTAGGACAAACACGCAAAACTTCCATAAAATTCAGGCGCAAAAATAAATTTTAATTAAAGTAAAGCAATTTTTTTTGGAAATTCGTCGCAATTCTTCAGTATATATTGTTGGTCTATTTATCAGTGTGTTATACCAGAAAAAATATGAAAACGTTAAGCATTTCCCCAAATACATTCTTTTGAAGATGAACACACACAATTACAAGTGAAAATATTTTTTTTATCTATAAAGCTATATTTCCTAAAATCGAACACTGGTCATGTAACCGAATAAAATCAAATGGTCTAGTCTCTATTCAAAGAGCTTTGTGTAAGGATGCAGCATCTTTCAACTTTGAAGTGCCATTATTTAAACTAGCTTTAGGGCACACGCGATGCGTGTGCAACTTCCATATGTTTGTAACTCGATATTTGGCGGCAAGAGATTTTGAGGAAATATTTTTTTCTTCTATTTAAAATTTGTGATTGATAATATTTGTGTTTGGAATATTACAAAGTCAAAATTTGTTTGCAAATTTATTAACATAATAAATGAAGGATTTATTTACACACATGGATTTTTATGGCTTATTATCATTGTTGACGACTGCCTCCAACTGTTTTTCAGCAACGCTTTCCATGAATTTGTAAAATTAAAAATTATACAATTTTAGATAATATATACAAAATAATGAGATAGATTATAAATAATTGTATAATTGTACAATTATATGTCATATCTAATATTATACAATTTTATAATTTTTATAATTCATTAAATAATAATACAATTCAGTATACATTTCAATATACAATTTTAGATAACATTTCATTATTGTACAATTAGTCTTTTTTACAGCTGTTGGTGCTTCTCTCTCTCTCTCTCTTTTCTTCTTCTTCTTCTTCTTCTTCTTCTTCTTCTTTTGTGTTTTCACTGTGTTTTATGTGTTTTTTTTTAAGTTTTCACCATGTTTTCTTATTCTCTTAAAAGCTAGTGTTTTCATTGTCCTCTTAAAGCTAGCTAGTGTTTTCACTGTATTCTTAAAAGCCAGTGGTTTCACAGTCCTCTTAAAAGCCAGTGTTTTCACTGTCCTCTTAAAAGCTAGTGTTTTCATCGCCCTATTAAAAGCTAGCTAGTGTTTTCACTGTCCTCTTAAAAGTTAGTATTTTCACTGTCCTTTTAAAAGATAACTAGTGTTTTCACTGTCCTTTTAAAAGCCGGTGTTTTCACTGTCCTCTTAAAAGCTAATGTTTTCACCGTCCTTATAGTGTTTTCATTGTCCTATTAAAGATAGTGTTTTCAAAAACTAGATAGTATTTTTACTGTCCTTTTAAAAGCTAGCTTGTGTTTTTAAAAGCTAATGTTTTCACTGTCCTTCTAAAACACCTTAACTTTTTAATTTCTATATTTTCCACTTTAAAAATGTTAACCGAAAAACTTTACCTTATATTTATATATATATATATATAAAACAGTAATACTATCAGTTTTTCAGTAAATTTTAATTTTACATGTTTAACTCTAATTAGCATAGAATACAGAAATGTATTATTATTATTATTATTTTTAAATATTTTAAATCTTGCAAATAATTTATTTGCATCCACCAAAAAAATAAAAAAAAAAAAAAAAAAAAAAAAAAAAAGGAATACTGAGGATATGTTCTTATTTTAATTTTTATTAAGATAATGTTAGTGGTTTAAACGTGAAGTAGCAAAAATAAATAAATAAATAAAAATGATTTGGTTCCAAATTAAAAATTAAAAAATGTTCCTATATTTAATTTTAAATTTATAAGTTAGGAAATATATAATTCAAAAAGTGAACGTAAGAAATGTATATATTATCATTTTTTTAATATTTAGGTAAATTATTATTTTTAAATTTGCAAATAATTTATTTGAATCCAAAAAAAATAATAAATAAATAAATAAGCTGAATGTGGTTTTTATATATTTATCTAAATATTTAAGATAATGTTTTTGTTTTATATATTTAATAAATAATTGATTTGCTACAAAATTAATATGTACAAAAACTGATTGTGTTTTATATATTTAATTTTATACTTCTAATTTAAAATTTTAAAGTCAGCAAATATAGAATTCAAAAAGTGAACGGGATTTAACTTAATAATATTTAGAACTTCTAATTTTATGAATTTTATGCACATGATAAAATTATCTTAAAGTAGTATGTAGTATGCAACACACAAGGAAACAAACTGATTGTGTCAATATCTGTTTTAATATTATATTATCTATTTAAAATACAGATTTCATCAATATCTCTGTTTAAAATACAGATTTCATCAATAGCTTTTTAAAACTACATCTATAGATTTATGAATACCAATTGAATATTAAGTTTGTGAATAATAATTGAATACTAAGTCTTAAAAAGTAGAAAATTAGTCATGAATGATAATGAAAAATAAGTGTTTTTGAGATTATAAATTAAAAATGAAAGCAAAAAGTCAGAATAGATTGTATAAGAAAATACACGGCTTGCTTCGTTTCTGAAGAGGCTATTATCATCCAAAACAATGGTGTGAAGGTTGGTTTGGAAGAGATGAAGATAGATATTTGAAAATAGGATAACTGATGGAGAACTACCTACATTCAAATTCCTAAAATTGTGGGAGGTGGATTAATTGTATTGTAATTTACTATAATGGTCTTAATTTAATGTGTAACTTGTATTTGTTATAAGGGTATTTTTTGGAAAAAAAAAAAAAAAGAGTGACCAAACAATGTAATTCTGGTGATCCTTTGTAATATTGGGGATTGGGGATTATACACAAAATTGGGGATTGTGTTGATTATTGGTGACTCTTCGATTTTATTTTAATTCATCCGTACAAAAATTTTGACCATTTCAATGGTCAAATTGTAAATACCCATATGAGTGGAGGGTATTTATGTCCTAAAACAATATTTAGGAAATTAGTTCTGGATCGTGTTCCTAGGCGTAATATTTTGGAAACTTAGGATTATTCATGAAAATTACCGTAGATAGTATAGATAAGTCATTGGATGATAATATTATAAGTGACAACATTTGGTGAGCAGCCATTCCCTTTCATTAACATAAGCAATCTGTTTGCTTCATCTAGCAGCCTTTCTTTGCAAAGTCCATTGATCATGACACTACATCTGAACATCAGGATGCAACCCTTTGGCAGAGAGACTACAAAAGAGTTCCCCTGCACCTTCAAGTTTCTCAGCTTACATAAACCATTAATGAGTATGGTATAAGTAGAAGTAATTTCGATCATGATCCACTCCACTGTCTTCCATAACACACCACAACATATCCCCACATAAAGATTGTGTACGTAAAAAAATTATTCAACCCATATGATTTGAATACTTCCTATAATACCTTATAAAAAAAATCATTGACTTATGCTCCAATCTCCAGCGGAACTAACTTTTTTCCATTTTCTGTCAAATTGTGTGCAAAAAATAAATGCATTTTTTCCCATATCTTCAAAAAAATAAATGCAAAAAATCACAGTGATCTTACGGTTGGTTTTAGAAATATGTCATTGTGAAAATATGCAACTTATTTGTTCTTCAAAATATCAACATTTTTTTAACGGCAGTTATTTCAAAAACCAACCAGTGTGATTTTTTGCAAGCATGACATAGAGGGTCATCTAATCCAACGGTCAGTTTTACGGACTGTCATCTAAAATTGACCAAATGGAGCCGACCTTACGCAACTTTGCATAAGGCAGGCTTCATAGTATCATCCCTATATATATATATATAAAGGCAAAAAAGGAGGGCCCATACATGTGAGTCATAGTACAAATGCAAACATATATACACAAATTAAATTATTTGTATTGATTATACTTCTCCCTCAAGCTCCATTTTAAGAAAGAGAAGCAGACTAGCCACACGCTGCATCTTCCTTCTCTTTAATTGTTAAAGAACCTCATGTTGCCCTCCAATTAGTTAGGAAAAAGAAAAAAGAAGGGAAAAAAGTTCCCACAAACGCTTTAAATTAGCAAGTGACAATATGATACATGCAAATCTGTAACCTGATTGATTATGAAACTAATCGACTTACTTATGGAAGACCATTTACATAAAAACATAAGCAGGGATCATTTTCAAAGAATTCAATCCATACAGACATTTAAAAGAAGACATTCTCTCCATTAATAAATAAATAAATATATAAAGCATACATTTTCAATAAAAACTACACAAATATGTTGACATGAACAGAATTTTAACCAGTGTTCACCTTTGTGATGGTATGACGGTATATGATATACAGCCTCAAGCAACAGGTTGATCACTTCTTGTTACCCCAATCCTTCGTAATTCTTGAAGGTAAGAAGCTATCTCCTGGATGAAATGAAGTACCTTATCTACATTTCTGAGTGAATTGATAATGTGCTCGAGAAAATTTCGATCTGCCTCATGTGCTTCTAACACGTCGTTCAGGTCAGAAACCTCATTTCCAAGAGCAACTAAATCAGTCTCTCTGCAGATCACGGGGGAGCCTTGCCCACCACGATCAAATTAAATATTTTCCTCGCTAACAATCCTAGGGTTATCAAATGAGGGAACATGTCCTATGGCACACACACTTCCTTTAGATGCAGATACATCATTTTGGACTTACAATCATTCCCTTCTGATTCACTATTTTCTTGAGATGCCACTTTATAATTAAGCTCTTTTAAGTCACTTAACCCATTCCCTAGAAAATTGTTTTAGGGACCCATGCTGCTGGCGTGTGCTGATAACACTTGAGAGCAGCAGATTCCAGCTTCTCACTTTGCCTATTCATACAGCTAAACCACCTAATTCCAGGACCAAAAGATCATATGACCGAACTAGCTAAGTGGGATGAACAAAACCAACCTTTCTTTTTGCGTTGTTTCGCAATAATGCATTTCGATGTGCTTTGTAGCTTCAAAATATTCTAGATACCATCATTATTTTAGAATTTGAAAGTCCAGAAACAATAATAATGATTCCCAAAGCATGTTTGGCATCTTTCGCAAGTCATAAGGACTTCATCACCATAAATAAGAAAACCACTCTTAACAATGTTTCATCCCAACAAGCGTCCCAAAAAAGTTCAGTCACACTAAGAATTGACCACAAAAAACTGCATTTGAATCAAAACACATACTTGAGGATACTGAGCCAAGCATGTACTGATTTCCCAATGGGTTCAATCCTTGCATAAAGAATATTTGGTCTCTTGAAATTCAATAATGATTTGTACCTGCAAAGAGAAGAGTGTCATGTCAAAAACCTCTATAGTGTTTTCATTTTGATATTATATAACAATAGAATGGGCTTTTAATATGATAAAAAAGTGATTGATGCCAAAATGAGGACGTTAA
>JAESVK010054132.1:0-10026 GCA_017140935.1 Hamamelis virginiana | reverse complement strand
TTATCTTAGAGGAAATCTCACACACATTTCCAATTATCTTATCTTAGACGAAATCTCACACACATTTCCAATTATCTTATCTTAGAGGAAATCTTACACACATTTCCAATTATCTTATCTTAGAGAAAATCTTACACACATTTCCAATTTCTTATCTTAAGGGACCGCAGTCCTCTTGGAAGTCACACATACACTTCCAATCATCTTATCTTAGAGGAAATCTCACACACATTTCCAATTATCTTATCTTAGGGGACCGCAGTCCTCTTGGAAGTCACACACACTTCCAATAATCTTCAAATTTGCCAATATTACTTTGACAACTTCATGTTATCACCAACACATTCATTCCACAACATCATTGATATCATGTAACATCATTCTTATATACATCTCATGTATATTTCTCAACATCTCATGCATTTCATAAAGCCTTATTGATTTGGGCCTCCATAATGGGTCTTTCTCATTCACAAACCCTTCATGGACTATCTTACCCTCATACTCCCTTCATGGGCTTCACAATATCATCATTTCACTTGTATTTATAATCACTTCATGATTACAAACTTTGTTCACACCCCACTTTCAACATTTATTTCCATATCTCATGGTTTTCAACCAAAAACTTATCATTTTATGTGAACTTTCCCACTCACAATCATTCAATTCTCACTTCTACTTGTGCAAAATCTTCCTCATTTTTCATTCATGCATCAAATAATCCTCAATCTTAATCAAATGAACTTTCCCAAATCTAAATTTGAAAGAAAATGGGCCAAAATAAGCCAAAATGGGCCAAAAATGGGCCTCAAAAGTCCAAAATAAGTCAAAACTGGGCTCCAAATTGGGTGACCATCCTCTTGTGAACGGCTAACCGTCCATGGTGGACAGCCAACTGTCCTCTAGGGGACAGTCACCCGAGACCCTCACTTCCATTTAAGTTGTTTTGACCCCTTTTTTGCCTATTCACTTCAGCTATTCCCCATTTTGAGACTTTCTATCTCTATAACTTTCTTTTTCTTCCAAAAATTCCTCAAATTTGATTTCATTGTATCCAAATCAATCTCCAAACAGTTTTAGTATTATCATACACTTCAATTTTCAAATAAAAAAGGAGATATGAGCTTTCAAAGTATCCATTTTTGGAGATGAAGAGGTACAAGGTACCATCATATGATCCCAACAACACAAGCTTGCTCTTGGAGCCCCAATCTCACTTCTCCTATATCCATACTACACAAGAGGTAAGCTTACTTTTTATGCACTTTCTTTGAATCCTCAATGTCTTGGTGCTTCAATATTGATCTTTAGATGTTGTTTGATGACTTTTTATTCATGAGGTTTGTAATTGACAAAGCTTGGGTGTCCCATTTCACTAGCTTCACAAGCTTGAAATGTTGCCCACCAAGTGTTTGAGCCTAAGAGAATAAACTTTTGATTTTTCAACTCAAATTCTTCATGTCATGACTCAAATAAATTTCTAACATCATTTGGATACTTTCAAAGCATCATGACAAGTTTTCAAAACTTATTTCAAACATATGTACACTGGTGTTTGATAAAATACCAAAAAGAGGGCAATTTTTTATTTTCAAAGCAATTCATCGTGTCATGCTTTTCCAAATGTTTTCAAAATGATTTTTCATATCATGGCAAGTTTTCAAAACTATTTCAAGTGTGCATATATCCAAAATTTCCATGAATCGAGACTTAGCTCATTTTCTCACTCAAATCAAAATTTACTCAAATGTCATTTCCATGACTTCTAAGTGGTTTTACTTCAAAATTTACTCATGATACGTCTCAATTCAAGGTTTCTATTTAAACTCCATTCTCTTGGGGTTTTCATTTCAATCCATTTCTCATGAAAAGGGGCACATGGAATATCAATGAATTATGCTAACCCTTAAAGTAAAATCAAAAGCACAAAAATTAACTCACAAAATGACACTTCTTCAAAAGTGTTCATACTTTGTTTCTCAAAACTTGATTTGCCACTTATGTTTTACTTTTTGTGCTAGCGATTTATTTTCGAGAGTTATCATAACTCATATCAATTACACATCCCTAATCCATTGATCCTTATCTTTGCTGCCGAATTTCGACATTAGGACTCGGTCCGCTTGCAAGGCATCATCACTTGGTGGCTAAAAATGGACACATTTCAACCTCAAGCTAAAGCAATAATCATAAAAACAGGCTTTGGGGAATTTATTGACTCCCTCTGGCATGACCAAATGGATAAGCAGGCTCTCATAGCCTTGTCTGAGCTATGGTGGGATACCACCAACACTTTTCATTTCGAGTTCGGGGAAATGACTATGACCCCACTCGATTTCACTATGATTATGGGGATTTCCATAGGAGGGCGTCCCTTGGATTTCTACGAGGATGCAAGCCACAACTCTGCCTATCTAGAAGCATTTCTAGGGGTCTCTGACTTTGACATTATTAAGAGATCAGTTCGCAGGAACGCTCTCTTCACTATCTTCAGTAACATGTCTAAGGAGGAGAAGGGGAACGACTCTAGCTGCATTGTATGAGCTTTCATCTTATACGTACTTTCCTATACTTTCTTCACAGGCACCATTGATTTAGCCCCTCTAGGCTTCCTTGCAAGCTTGGAGAACATTACTCATATCTCTCGCTATAACTAGGGTGGCGCTGCCTTGGCCATGATGTATAAATCCATGAGTAACCGGTCTTGAGGAGTATGTCCAAACTTTGGAGGCATGGGATTCGTCTTGAAGGTATACACACATACTTATGACATTTCAAATTCTTATTTACTTACTTCTGATATCTTGTCTTTTCCACAGATATGGGCTTACGAATACCTTAGCCTAATCGCCCTATGCTCACTGCTGGCGATATGACTTGGCCCATTCTCGCTCGATATGCTCCAAATCGAAGAGAGAGTGCGAGCACCCACAGGCATGATTATGCCTATAGTCGCTCCATCCTTGCTGGGATGCGTTCCAACATGGTATCTTGTCTTTCCGACTGTTTTACTTCTGTTCTAGCAAGATGTTTCTCATGTCTTTTCCTTCTGTAGGGTCGCCGATCCTGTAGGCATGCCTCTCATTTCATAGCCACTGCGACTCAAAGCGATGATGAGCTTTCATCTTCTATCCCTCCTCTGTAGAGTCCTGCCTGGCGAGTGCAAGCAATTGAGGATGGTGACTTTATTCAGAGACCAATTCCTTGCATGCCATATAATGTGTATCCTCATGTGATTCCTCATTATACTTCGGTAATTATCATAACTATGGTCTTTGTTATGCTTTGCTCTGTCTTGTCTGATCCTTGAATCTTTTATTATCTACAGGTGCCTACATCGTTTCCTGAGGAATACTTAGAGTACACAGTAGCATTGATTAGGGAACTCCAAAGGATGATCCTTGATACGCACAATGCAGGCCGAGCAACACAGGTAACTTTCATTCCATCTTTTAATCTCCAACAATCACATTTTTCGCTAATCCTAACTCCACTTTGGGTTTGCAGCCTTCCTTTGAGTCATCCCTCATAGGAGCACCATGGATCATGAAGGGATCACGAAGCGTCGGGTTCTCAGGGAACGAGAAAATCATCCCGGCGGAGATGATTTATAGCTATTGGGCCCAAAAGAGGCCCCTTTAGGATCTTTTTATGCAACCTTTCTCCAATATATGCATTAAAAACCCTAAACAACATGTAATTATGTCCTAATGGGAATGAGAATATGTTTCGATTGCCTTTTAGATTCAATCCTAACCCAAAAATAGGTCAAAAATGACAAAAATGGGGCGAAATGTCAAACCGGGCGTCAAAATGTCACAAATTAGGCAAAATTGGGCAAAATTAGGAACTAGGCTCAGGTGACCATCCTACCATGGACAGTTGGCCATCCCTGGTGGGGTGGTTAGCAAGCCTAGTCGTTTAATTTTCGCCTATTTTGACTCTTTGAGTGTCCTATTTTGCCTCTAACTCGATTTTGAGCGTCCTACTTCGCTTCTAACTTGATTTCTTTCACTAAAAGGCTATTAAAACATATCCCAAGACTCATATTAATCACACTAAACACAATGGAAGCTCTCAAGTTGATCCTAAATCTATTCATAATAAGAATGCGAGCGGAAGACAAAAGGGTGTTCGTGCGATTTGGCTTGACTTCGTGGTTCTCTCTTTCATGTGAAACTTGAAAACAAGCTTCTCAACTCTGTGATTCACTTTTGGGACCCCGAGCTTCATGTGTTTCACTTCAACTGCGAAGAGGTATGCCATTTGTTTGAGGAATTTTGTGCATTGATGAGCGTCCCTTCTAGTGGGCCTTTTGTCTTTCCCATTATTCGTCGAGGTTACTTCCAAACTTTCTCTTCTCTCTTTGAACTTTCATCTAGGGAAGCTTCTTCATTCATTCATGAAAACTCCATAAATCTTCTTAAGCTCGCTTTATCTTTCTTGAGGGAAGGGGGTAAGTCGTTGGCTCTTCATAGGCCCACCCAGTATGCACTTGCCTTGTGCGTATTGGGTTGTTTCCTTATTTCAAATGGGACCGCTTTCATACCCATTGAAACATGTGAGCTCATTCTTCCACTGTCAAAATCACACAATCTTATCCCTTTGGTGCTGGTTGAAACTCTGAATGGGCTTGACTACTTTCACTCACGTTCCTCTCTGCACATTGAAGGTAGCCCCATTATTCTACAGATGTGGTTGGTGGAGAGGCTCAAGCTGATTACTCCTCTTGATGGGCCCAAATACTTGCCCCACAACTATTGTTCACGAAAGCTTATGCCTTTTGAGCGCCGTTCGATTCGAGACATGATCATCTTCTTTGCTTCTCTATCTTGGAGAGATATTCAGTGGCATGTGGCTATTTGGGATTGCGGCGAAGAATATGTGTTAAACACTTCTGGGTGCTGTCAGGTGAAGCTCATAGGCTTGAAGCATACATCGTTCTACTGGGCTTTCCGCATGCTTCGCCAAATGGGTCAGGCTCAAACAAACCTCCCTATCAAGGGGCATGTTCATGGGGTAGAAGTGGCTACTTCTTCTTTGGTATCTTGGGCTATGAAGAAATGGGCTTCAGGCTTGTCTATGATTCAGGTGGGGGATCACAATGGGCCTTTTAGGCTTGATGAGGGGTATCGGACTTAGCTTAAACAAGACTTGGGTTCAAAAGTGCAAGCTATGAAGAATAAGGCTCGAAGCCTCGTTTATGATTCTCCAGTTGCAACTCAATCAGCAGGTTTATCACTTCCATCAGATGCGTCGCAAGCTAAGACGACTAAGAGAAAGAAAAAGAATGAAGATGAGGCTCAAGCCAGTAGAGTGAGGAGGGCTTAGAGTAGGCTAGGGACTTTTCTTTTTTATTTCTTTTTTTACTAGGCAATATCATGAATGAAATGTAAGAAGTAGGAATTATGGACACATATGGCATGTAATAAAACTTTCAAAAGGTTTCTACCTTATATGGATGAATAAATATCTATTTTATTAGAATCTCAACTTCCTTTGATAATTACAATTGAATCAACTCTTGATATTTTTATAAGAAACAGACCGCACCCAAGGTAACTTTATAGGTTGCCTACGTATCTCCATCCTTGATGTATTCTTTTATCATTCTTTTAACTCATTGTGATATCTGGGGAATCAGGTCTTGGTAGTTTATGTATCAAATCGAAAGAAGTCCACTTTTTTATATATATATATATATTTTTATTTTTTTGAATGCCCTAACTTTTGCCTAAGTAGCATTTTCAGGTTTTCTACCTAGCGGGTTTTTTTTTTTTTTTTATATGTAGTACTTCTTCAATTGATCTAAATTGGTAGGTTGCGAGAACTCATTCCCGTCAATGTCTGAAATCTTCACTGCTCCGCCTGACAGTATTTCTCTGATGATATGAGGACCTACCCATGTGGGCTTGAACTTTCCTCGTGGGTCGTGTATCGGTGCTCGAATCTCCTTTAGTACTAAATCCCCCTTTTTTCAGACCTCTGTTCCTCACTTTCTTGCCAAATGCCTTGGTTATTCTTTTTTGATACCCTTAAATGTGATAAAGCGCTCTCAATCACCTTTCATCCAACAGAGCTAACTCTTCATACCTGTTCTTGACCCATTCTACTCCCGCCAGTTGACTTTCCATGGCAATCCTTATTGATGGGACTTCTAATTCTATGGGTAATACCGCTTCCATTCCATACACAAGTGAGAAATGGGTAGCCCGTGTTGATGCCCTAATAGAAGTACGATATCCCCATAATGCCAATGGTAATTTCTCATGCCAATCATTATAGGTCTTGGTAGTCTTCTTCAGGATCTATTTGACATTCTTATTCGCTGCTTTGACAGCCCCATTTGTCTGTGGTCTATAAGGAGATGAACGATGATGCTTGATGCTATACTTTTGTAAAAGCTCCTCGGTTTCCTTTCGAAAGTGCTGTCCATTGTCAGAAATGAATTCGTGGGGCACTCCATATCGATAAATGATGTTATTTTATATGAACTTCGCTACTTGCTTGGCATTCAATGTCTTGTAGGATGCGGCTTCTACCCATTTAGTGAAATAGTCTATAGTGACTAGAATATACTCATGTCCATTTGAAGCTGCAGGGGTTACCTTGCCAATGATGTCGATGCCCCATGTTGCAAATAGCTATGGCGAAGACATGGTAGTGAGTGGCATCGAGGGTTGATGCTTTCCACTTGCAAACACTTGGCATTTGTGATACTTCTTGACATGTAAATGGCAATCCCTCTCCATGGTTGACCAATAATATCTTAACCTCAAGACCTTCTTGGCCAACATGTGTCCATGCATATGCGGAGCCCTAGCCCCTGCATGCACCTCCAACACTATCATTTCTGCTTCTTGTTCACTGATGCACAACAAATGCACCCCATCGTATGATTTTCTGTTCAACTTTCCCCCACACAGAATATATTGGCTAGCTAAGCTCCTAATGGTCTTCCTATCTATGGATGACGTTTTTTCGGGTATTCTCTTTTTTCTACAAACTGCTGGATGTCATAATACCACAACTTTCCATCATTCGGCTCTCCTTCTTGTATGGCACAACAATAAACTGGCTTTTCCCGTGACTCGATGATGAGAGGAGTTACACCTTCATCTTTGGGAATATCTACCATGGATGCTAGAGTAGCTAAGGCATCTGCAAACTTATTCTTTAACCTAGACAGGTAAAAAAAGTCAATTCGACGGAATTTTTTTACCAAGGTCTCTAAGTATTCATGGTAAGGTAGCAACTTTTTATCACGAGTTTTCCATTCTCCTCTAGTCTGACATATAATCAAGGCTGAATCCCCATATACTTCCAATTCTTTCACGCCTAATTCTAAAGCAACTTCTAATGCTAGGATACAAGCTTCATATTTGGCTATATTATTAGTGGCATCGAAAGATAACCTGACATATAGTGGTGTTAGATTGTCCTCCGGTGTGACCAACAACGCGTCTATTCCACATCCCCTCTTATTATAAGTTTCATCAAAGAATGCTTTCCAGGGTTCCTTACCCACTTCTAAAATCTCTTTGTCGGGGAAATAATACTCAGACTATTTTTCCATTGACGACGGATGCTCTGCTAAAAACTCTGCCACTGCTCTACCTTTCACTGACTTCTGCACCACATACTGGATGTCGAACTCTGACAGTAACAACAGCCATCAGGTTGTCCTATAGGATAACATCGGCTTCTCCAACAAGTACTTCAGAGGGTCCATGCAACTAATGAGCTGCACTTGAAAAGACAGCATGTAATGGCGAAGTTTTTAGGTAACCCACACCAATGCCACACTTGTCTTCTCTAATGCATCGTACTTAATCTCATAGTCAGTCATTTTCTCACTCAAATAGTACATTGCATTCTCCTTTCTGGTAGATACTGAGCTAACATAGCTCCCATCGCAGTTTCAGTGATTACTAAATAAAGTAGCAAAGGCTCACCTTGCTGCGGGGGAACTAATATCGGTGGGTTGCTTAAGTATCTCTTAATGGTTTCAAAAGCTTCTTGCCACACGTCATCCATTTCGTGGGTACGTCTTTCTTAAGAAGCATGAAGATGGGCTCACAAATCATGGTCAGCTGTGCTATAAATCGACTGATAAACTGAACTTTGCCTAAGAACCCTCTGATCTCTTTCTTAGTCTTTGGCGGCTGCATCTCCGTGATGGCTTTAATCTTTCCTGGGTCAACTTCTATTCCTTTCTGTGTGATCATGAACTCTAACAACTTTCCTGTGGTTACTCCAAATGCACACTTTTGGGGATTCTGCCTGAAATTATACTGCTTAATTCTCCAAAGGAATTTGCCTAAAGCCTCAAAATGATCTTTTCGATCCATAGACTTCACAATCATATCATCCACATACACCTCTACTTCCTTGTGAATCATATCATGTAGCAGGGTGGTTGCCATTCTCTGATAGGTAGAACCAGCATTCTTTAGGCCAGAGGGCATAACCCGATAACAAAAAGTCCCCCATTGAGTGATGAAGGAGGTTTTCTCCATATCTTGAGGGGCCATTTTTATCCGATTATAACCTGAGAACTCATCCATAAAGGATAATAGAGCGTGACCGGCGGTACTATCTACCAGGATATCTATGTGTGGCAACGGAAAATCATCTTTAGGGCATGCCTTGTTCAAATCCCAGAAATCTACGCACATTTTAACCTTCCCATCTTTCTTAGGCACTAGTACAATATTGGCTAACCATTCGGGGTATTCCACTACTTAGAGAAATCCAGCATTCATCTGCTTCACTACTTCATCATTGATTTTAAGTGCCCACTCTGGCTTCATTCTCCTCAACTTCTGTTTAACCGGCTTAGCCCCTGGGTTAGTGGGGATGAAGTGTTGTACTAGGTCAGTATCAATTCTAGGCATATCCTTATACGACCACACAAAAACCTCTATGTTCTCTCTTAATAATCCTACCAATTTTTCTTGTTCTTATGGTGACAAAGTTGCTCCAATGTTAATTATCTTAGGTGATTCATCGGATCCCAAATTAACTGATATTAATTCATCCATATTAGGTCGAGCATGTTTCATTTCTTTTCATTGTTCAAACTCAGGGGGAACATCCTCTCTAGGATCTACATTCATGCCATATATGTCCATAGAAGAAAGAAGGAACAAGCTGCAAATAAAAGGAATGAAGAAAAAGGGAATACTTTATTAATTACGAAGAAGAGATGTAACAAGAGCTAAGCTATCATTCGCCTCCCAAAAGAGGAGGGGTGATTTTATTGAAAAAGAAAAACAACACGAGTCCTATTCTACTATCCTATAGAAAGAAAGCATAGAAATCCTATAAGCTATCATCTGATGGGAGCGGATTCTTCTGCAATTGGGTCTTCAACTTGAGGCTCATACTCAAGACTCCAATTGGTCAATGGACTGGTGACATCTTCAATGAGGTAGATGGGATCTGGTTTATGAACATGCTCTTCGATGCAGGCGATTTCCTTAAACATAGCCCCTATAGCGATTTCATCGAGATGGTCGGTCCAGTTGAACTCTGCATACTCTTTAGCCATGATGGTAGTTGGGGAGAGAGGTAGTGGAGTGTTGAAGAAGATTTCAAACCCATGAACCCTAATTTTCTGATCTTCAAGGTAAATAGGCTCAGGGAACCCACAATAGGGAAAATCATCTCCTTCTTTGATAAAAGCCCCATTCAGAGTGGGCCGGTAAGGTTTCAGAGTGATGTTAGGGGCTCGTCCCTCTTCTTTGGCCAGCTGTCTCTTTTTTTTTTTCTGTGTCATTTCTTTAATGTCTGCTTCGGTACTTTGGTAGCTTAATCCAAAAGGGTAAATTGCTAAGGGATACTTGATGGGACTAGGTGTGCCTTGATGACGACAACCTAAGCCCATTCCTGAAAAGAAGCCCATAACTCTCATGATCTGGCCCATTCCGGACGGTTCGTTCTGCCATAACTTTTGATCCGGGACGAGTTACAGGGCGCACAATATATCAACGCGAAGCTCGTTCCGATACCTATAACTCT
>JAESVK010054125.1:0-14680 GCA_017140935.1 Hamamelis virginiana | reverse complement strand
AGATAGGGTTTGACTAAAACCATACCTATTATCTTAACTGTGACATTAGGGGATGAAGGATTAAATAACATGAAGGGTTCACATATTTCTGCTATTCACCTAAACCTAGGGTATGTCATGATATGTTGCTAGATGTCACTCATGACCAGTCAAAGCCTATTGATAAAGTGTTGTCAATGAGGGCAAAATTGGAATCGTTCCAATTGAACCTTAAAATAGTAAGTTTCTATTTTTGGGAGCCATAGAGATGTCCCTGTCACTGGTAGGTTAGGGTGAACCCAAAGGGTTACACACAATAGAGAGTAAGTGAGTTTCTTAAGCTTGTGGGAGGGGAATCCTATTCTTGAGTTATGTTTGATTTTAATTATTAAAGGTTAATTAATTAAAAGTCAAAACTAACCAAGAATAGGATTGCTCTATTCAAGGATGTTTGGTCATGCTAGCACTAGTAACCAAACACCCCTTAAAGAGGAGAAAGTCTATAAATATGAGTGTTTTACACACTCTAGGGTTAAGAGAACCCTAGGGCCGAATTCTCTCTCCTCTCCCTCTCCATTCTAGCTTGCTACAAAGTGTTGTGGAAGACTAGAGAGCTTAGGGAATCTTGTTCTCGTGTGGATACGCTTTGGAGGTTTCATCCGTTTGAAACTCAAAGGAAGGCTACATCGAAAACTCAATCAAGTGAGGTTATTTATGTTTAAATATTCATTCTTGATTGTTTGTGTTTTTAATATACATGTACCTAATGATTGAATCGATTCTTGGAGGTTTTGTGAACATGGATTGTTTTGTAAAATGAAAAAGTTTTGTTTTACCTCTTCCGCTGCGCATCCATGTCTGTTGTTTTCACAGAACCTTTCATCTCAAGCACCTCAAAGCCAAAGGAGTAGTGGTTTCAAAGAGCAAGTCCTTAAAGCTCTGAAAAATTTAGAAGCAAATAACCAACTCCTGCACTCTCATTCACAATCTAGTTATAAATTAGAGACCCAAGTGGGGCAAATCGCGGCCACTCTGAGCTGTCGAGAAGAGGGAAGACTTCCGAGTCAACCCGTCAATAACCCCAAAGGAGTGCACTTGGCTGAGAGTTCTTCTTCACAGGATTCGCAATATCATAAGGAGGTAAATGCTGGCACCACTTTGAGGAGTGGTAAAGTTGTTGATAACAAGGTTGGGGAGAGAGTGAATGAGGAAGAAGGTGTGTCTAGAGTTCCTAGGATGGGAAAAGTGAGTGAGAAAGAAAAGAATGAGAATGAGAGGAAGAAGGTGTGTCTAGAGTTCCTAGGATGGGAAAAGTGAGTGAGAAAGAAAAGAATGAGAATGAGAAAGGGAAGAGTGTTATGAGTGAGCCTAAGAGGGATAACTTTCCCTCCAGTTCTGATGATCCAGTGGCATCCTATATGCCAAAGGCTCCATTCCCTTCTGCGTTAGTTGCGCTTGTGAGAGGAAAGAAAAAGGGAGCATCTTTGAGTGAGATGTTAGAGGTATTCAAGCAAGTTCACATTAATCTCCCACTCTTAGATGTCATTAAGCAGATTCCCTCTTATGCCAAATTCTTGAAGGACCTATGTACTCAGCAGCGCAAGGAGCGCGTGCATTTCGCTAAATCAGCGGTCCTTTCAGATGTGGCTAGTGCCGTAGTTCAATACCACGTCCCTGTGAAACGCAAGGATCCAGGCACTCCTACCATTCCTTGCTTTTTAGGAAGTCAGTACGTAGACCGGGCCTTGATCTATTATGGGGCCAGTGTGAATATTCTTCCATACTCTGTGTATGAGAAGATGGAGCTAGGTGAACTAAAACCTACACCCACCGTGTTACAGTTTGGCGATAGGTCAACCAAGGTTCCTAGGGGTGTATTACAGGATGTGTTAGTTAAGATCGAGTCATTTGTCTTTCCGGCTGATTTTATCGTTCTTGATATGGAGCCTGTTAACACCACTAGACCCCAAATTCCAGTCATCATAAGTAGACCTCTTCTTGTATCTGCGAATGCAGTCTTACATTGTCGACAAGGTATCATGGAGGTTTCATTTGGTAATATGAAGGCTAAGCTTCAATTGTACCATGCTGTCACACATCCTCATCACTTTGAGGAATGCTCGTTTGTGGACGTCATAGATAGAGCAGTTGAGGAGGCTTTGCCTTTTATCTTGTTAGAAGATCCTTTAGAGTTATGTCTGGCGCATTTTAATTCTGAGGATTTTGATATAGACCAGTCTATTCTAGAGGTAAATCATATTCTTGAATCTACTCTTGTTCTAGGCAACCTACCTTGGAAGCCTAAAGTCAAGACCTTGCCTCAGTTGGCTAGTACTCCCATGCCCACATCTTTAGAGGTCGCCCCGAAACTTGAGTTGAAGCCCTTACCAGCTAATCTCAAGTATGTGTTCTTAGGTGCCAATGATTCTCTTCCTGTCATCATCGCTTCAGATTTGAGTGTAGAGTAGGAGTGTAAGCTCATGAAAGTTTTGAATGAGCATAAGCAAGCTATAGGGTGGTCGGTTGCAGATCTTAAGGGTATAGACCCATCCATATGCATGCATTGAATCCGCTTAGAAGAAGGTGTTGCTCCTTCACGGGAAATACAGTGAAAGCTTAATCCCAACATGAAGGAAGTAGTTAAGTTACTTGATGCGGGTATCATTTACCTTATTTCAGATAGTGCTTGGGTAGCTCATACCCAAGTTGTGCCTAAGAAATCTGGTCTTACTGTAGTCGCTAATGATGAGGGTATTCTAGTCCCTACTCGAGCTACCACTGGGTAGCGAGTGTGTATTGATTATAGGAAGCTCAATTCTAGGACTAAGAATGATCAATTTCCACTCCCCTTCATTGACCAAAATTTAGAGAAATTTGCGGGGTAGAGCTATTATTGTTTTCTAGATGGTTATTCAGGATATAACCAAATTGCAGTATACCCCGAGGACCAGGAAAAGACCACCTTTACTTGCCCTTTTGGCACGTTTGCCTTTAGGCGTATGTAATTTGGCCTGTGCAATGCTCCAAGTATTTTCCAAAGATGCATGATGGCCATTTTCTCTTACATGATTGGAGACTTTCTAGAAGTCTTTATGGATGATTTTTCAGTCTTCAGTTCGTCTTTTGATTCCTGTCTCTCTCATCTGTCTAAGGTCCTGAAGCGTTGTTGTGAGACCAACTCGGTCTTAAGCTGGGAAAAGAGCCATTTTATGGTTCGTGAGGGTATTGTCTTGGGACATGTTGTTTCGAGTCGTGGCATAGAGGTAGATAGAGTGAAAGTTGATTTAATTGCCAAACTACCACCTCCCACCTTGGTTAAGCAGATTAGGTCCTTTCTTGGACATGCCGGCTTTTACCGGCGATTCATCAAAGATTTTAGTAAAATCTCTAGGCCCTTGTGCAATCTTCTTGCCAAGGATGTACCCTTTGTCTTTGATGAGGCTTGTCTGAGAGCCTTTATTACTTTGCGCTTTCTCTTGAGCACCGCTCCTATCATGAAGTCCCTGAATTGGACTTACCCTTTTGAGATTAGTGTGATGCGTCTGACAACGCTATAGGGGATGTTTTGGGTCAAAGGATAGACAAAATTCCACGTGTTATATATTATGCTAGTAAAACTCTTGAAAATGCCCAAATGAACTACACCACCACTGAGAAAGAGTTACTAGCTGTTGTCTATGCCTTAGATAAGTTTCGCTCTTATTTGTTGGGATCCAAAGTCATAGTTTTCTCCGACCATGCCGCTCTGTGGTACCTTTTGTCCAAAAAAGAGACCAAGCCTAGATTAATTCGATGGATTCTTCTCTTGCAAGAATTCAACTCTGAGATTCAGGACAAGAAGGGGTCAGAAAATGTGGTTGCCGACCATTTATCTAGACTTCTAGTAGATGAGGATAGTGACACTCTTCCAATTCGGGATTCCTTTCCCGATGAGCAGTTATTTGCTGTGTCTCAGGTATCTTTGCCTGGTATGTTCACATTGTTAATTATTTAGCTATAGGACTTATACCTTCTACTTGGGCCAAACAGGATAAGGATTGTTTCTTTTCACAAATTAGAAATTATTTTTGGGAGGATCCTATTCTGTTTCGGTACTATGCGGACCAAGTGATCCGCCGATGCATCCCTGAGAATGAGGTGCATGATATCTTGAAGTTCTGCCACACTCTGGCTTGTGGTGGACACTTCAGTGTGGTTTTTACTGGCCCACCCTGTTTAGAGATGCTATGGACTTCTGTCGGTCCTGTGACAATTGCCAGAAAATGGGCTCGATGTCAAGGAGAGATATGATGCCTCTGAACCCAATTCTTATTGTTGAAATATTTGACGTTTGGGGCATTGATTTCATGGGACCTTTTCCCATCTCTCATGATTTTGAATACATCCTAGTGGCCGTGGATTATGTGTCTATATGGGTAGAGGCGGTTGCCACTAGGACGAATGATCATAAGGTAGTCCTGAAGTTCCTTCAAGAGAACGTCTTCTCTCGGTTTGGGTGTCATAGGGCTATCATTAGTGATGGTGGTTCGCATTTCAATAATAAACCTTTTGCGGCACTTGTTGATTGCTCGCAATCATAGGCTCTGAACTAGTAGTTGTTATACCTAATTGCACGATAATAGTGAAGTAATTCGATAGGTTTTGCAAAGATAGTTATTTATGTTGTATTTATTTGCATTGTAGGTTTTTGGCCTATTAAAGCCCCAATTTCTCTCTCCGATGAAGAGCGTCTCACAGTCGAAGGATTGGACGGCGTTGAGGGAGCATTGAGCATCAGTTTCAGGCATTTCTGAGGAATTTTGTGTCATCTATCGATAGGTGCATTCATGTATCTGAAAGGTTCTGTGAATAAACAAGCCATGGATTCGCAGCGGAAGTAGAAAACAAAACTTTTCTTTTATTAAAATCAATCCATGTTCACAAAACCTTCAAGAATCGATTCAAGCATGGGGTCAAGAGTTTTACTAGCATAATGGATAACACGAGGAAGCTTATCTACCCTTTGACCCAAAACAGCCCCTATAGCATAATCAGACGCGTCACGCATAATCTCAAATGGTAATGACCAATTCGAGGGCTGCATGATAGGAGCAGTGCTCAAGAGAGAGCGCAGTTTAGTGAAGGCTTTCAGACAAGCCTCATCAAAGACGAAGGGTACATCCTTGGCAAGTAGATTGCACAAGGGTTTAGAGACTTTGCTAAAGTCTTTGATGAATGGCCGATAGAATCCGGCATGTCCAAGGAAGGATCTAATCTGCTTAACGGAGGTAGGAGGTGGTAATTTGGCAATCAAATCGACTTTCGCTCTATCGACCTCTATAAACGACAAGCCCCAAAATAATACGCTCACGAACCATAAAATGGCTCTTCTTCCAACTTAAAACCAAATTAGTCTCACAACATCGCTTCAAGACCTTAGACAGATTAGAGAGGCAAGAATCAAAAAAGGAACAAAAAACAAAGAAATCGTCCATAAACACCTCTAGAAAATCTCCAATCATGTCAGAGAATATGGCCATCATGCATCTCATGAATGTGCTAGGAGCGTTGCAAAGGCCAAATGACATTCGCTTAAAGGCAAAAGTGCCCAAAGGGCAGGTGAATGTGGTTTTCTCTTGATCTTTGGGATAAACCGCTATTTGGTTATATCCAGAATTACCATCTAGGAAGCAATAAAAACTGTCCCGCTAATTTCTCTAAGATCTGGTCAACGTAGTGATTGGACCACAATCATACCTTAATTTATGGTATTACTATGCTTCCTTATGTATTTAGTTGCTTTATAAAAGCCTATTTTTATATGAATCTTTAAAAACTGATAATTCTCTCTTTTGTAGAAAATTTGTACAGAATTGTACAGATTCGAGCCATCACTCATGAAGACTTGCCTGAGCATCAAGAGAATAAACATTCCACCTATTAGACAATAATTATGAAGCTAAGAAGCCAAGAGGACGAATTTCGGAAGGCAACAAAAGTAACTCAGCATTTCGATCACAGCAAGGAATTCTCTATCGATAGCCAAGTTTCGCTATCGATAGAAGTTCTATCGATAGCCAAACTTCGCTATCGATAGACATGAGTCAGCTGAGGGCTTTTTTTAAAGATATTTTTTGAGATGCCAAGGGCAATTTGGTCATTTGTAAAACCTGCCTATATATACATGTATATGTGTGACTTTAAGAGGGTTCAAAACTTTTCTTTTGAATCATTTCTCTTTCAAATTCAATAGACTTTACTTTATAGTTCAATTCTGCTTTATATTCTACCATTTACTTTTCTACGTTTTTCCACTTTTATGCATGGCTAAATTCTCATTTGAGGGTTTTTCTTTACTTAATCAATCATTTTCTTTATTTACTTAAGTCATTTTCTTTATTTACTCAAGCCCTTTTCTTTATTTACTTTCGTCATTTTCTTTATTTATTTCCGTCATTTTCTTATTTACTTCAGTCATTTTCTTTATTTACTTCAGTTATTTCCTTTCTGCTTTATTTTCATTTTCCATCTCGTGATCCCGAGGAAGCTTGTCATGGATAAAGGAGATTCTCCTCCATTGATGTGTAACTAAATTACCAAGCTAGGGTGAGGATGAAGTTTGGATTCTTTACGCATTCCTAGTCGATAAACATCCATTTATTGTATTTATGTGATTGCATAGTTGTGAAGGTTTACCGCACACTATTGCTAAATCTAATATAATATAATTGTATATTTGTGATTGCAATTATATAATTATGCAATGGTACTTATTGGGATGAATAACGATCCAACAAGCTTTATTCCCAATTAAGGTGGATCGTGACAATCCATTCCTTTTCAATGATAAACATGCCGAATCTGCTATTCATCATCTTTTTAGGATTCCTTCTTGTAGTTGGATGACCCACCATACATAAATACTATATTGAGGATCTTGTAACTAAAATGCGTACTTGATATTCAAACGGACCACTCACCCAGCTTCCGCTCATTCCACTAATTAATCGCGTAATTAATCTGCTTTAATTAAAATCAGTGTTTTTGCTTCAATCCATTTGAAGCTCTTTTCTCCACCAACCAAATTGATTTTATTCTTTCACTTTAATTAAATATAATTATTTCTCGCATTGAACCTATATATTTCCCAGTGGTTCGACACCCGTGCTCACCAATCTCAATTGAATTGAGATTAACAAACACGCGGTTTTATAAATATATTAATCTTGATCATTAACAAGGAATAATCTCCCTTGTTCCGTGACGATCACGTAGGGAAGTGGAAAAAGAAACCTTGGTCAAGTAGTAATTTAATTATTTGCATGTATGTGTCCATTAATTTAACTTAGGTTTTTAAACATCCTAACATGCATAAAATACCCTAAAACATAAGATAAGCAGGCATATATCAACATATAAGCAAGAAACATAATTAAATCATGTTTGCCCCTTTTTCTCTCTCATGGCCAAGCTCCATCAGATCAAAAACCAGCAGCTAGTATTGATCTCAAGGTGATCAAAAACTCCATGAATGAATTCTCCATGGTCTCATGTTCTCCAAGCTCCAAGCATCCTCCTTTATGTGCTTTCCTTCTAAAAGTTTTCACTTTCAAACAAAAAGAAAACTCTAATTCTATTTTTACATCATGAACCTATATTCCATAATGGAATTTACAAGATTCTATACATAAATAAAAATAAAAATAAAAATAAAGTGGCATAAGGAAACCATGAGGACTTGCTCTTTCATGGGAAATTCAAGCCCAAGATGCCCTTTACATTGCCTAAACCAAAATGAACAAAAAAACCATTATAAAAATCATATTTTGACCATGAGAGAGAGGGCTTAACACAATACATACAAGCTGCCATGAAGGGTTAGTATGCATACAACACATGGAAAGAAATATTCAACCATGAAAAACACATAAAACAACCCTTAATCAAAACTATAACAAGTATAAGATAAAACCTCCATGCAATCATCATTGATGGACTTTAAAATATATAAATATATATTAAAAGAGATGATTTAAATCCATTAGGGTTTAGGAAACCTCATGGTCAAAACCTAGGAATCCTAATCCCAATAGTAAACCAAATCCTAGTAGGAATCCAAAGCATAATTGGAATCCAAATCATAATAGGAAACCAAATCATAATAGGAATCTAAATCATAATAGGAAACCAAATCATAATAGGAATCCACATAATAATAGGAATCCAAAACATAATAGGAAACCAAATCATAATAGGAAACCATATCATAATAGGAATCCAAAACATAATAGGAATCTCCAAAATAGCAACTCTAGGTGCCCAAACCCTAGAGTGGCTGTCCCATCCCCTTTAGGTCTTCTCTTTTATTTTATTTTTTAATCATCAAAACATGAATAAAAAAAAATCCCTATGATGGCCGTCGACCATAGAGGAAACCCTAACTATGGTTTGCTTCTAGTTCATCAAAAAATGCATTCTAGGGTCTCTAAAACCCAAGAACATAAACTACATGCTATCCATTCATTTATATATCAACATATATAAAATATAATCATGTCAAAAAAATAAACATACTTTAAATTATTTTAACATCATGGACAGCCCCTAGTTTAATATTTAAATCATCCAACATGAAATAAAATGCACTATTGAATCATAAACCAAAGAAAGAATACATGAGTTGGCTCTGATACCATTGTAGGTTTCTAAAACCTTGCGGAAGCTATTAAAAAAAAAAAAAATTTCCAGATTTGAACTCATGTTTCTTTAATGGTTTAAAACAAATATCATACCTTTGAGTCCTTGTAGAGACTATGTCGAAAAGAAGGGGTTGAATGATCCTTTTATTCTTTTTATAAAAGCTTTTCAAAAAAAAAAAAAAAACTTCTTCATTTTGCAAAAATGCCCCAACTTTAATAGAAATACTAAAACATGGGTTTTAAAATTTTTAAGTTATCACAGTACACACTAGATACATTGCAATACAGTTTTCCCCTATGGTAGAGCTGTATATGCTTGATTGCAATGTATCTAGTGTGTTTACCATATATAAAAAAATCTTCCCTTAATTCTTGCACACTGCCAATTGCATGTTTATTGTATTTCTCTTTCTAATTTTTTATTGCCAAATGTATTTTCTTTACTAGTTCAATATTGGAATATTACCATATATATATATATATAAGCCTTCCAAATGTATTTTGTTTACTAGTTTATATGATTCTCATTCAATATTTGGTTCATAATATTGGTTTGTTGTATAAGGAAGGTTCTTATAATTTTGTTCCAAAAATATGCCAAATTAAAATTTATAAGGTTGTGTTTGAATACGGAATTTGGAATTCACCTTAAAATTTTAAAACAACATATATTTAAAATCTTTTTGCCTTTGAATTTCAATGTTTGGCTAAATAATTTTGCATCTAAAGATTTAGTTATGGCAGGTGATATTGGGTGGTGATGATAAGTGCTTAGTGATGTTGGGTGATGATAGTGATGGCTTAGATGGTGGTGACGAGTGGATGATGAAGGTTGTGGTTATGGGTGATAGTGGTGGTAGTGTGTATGACCCCGTGTTTTTATATTAATTAGTATTTATTTTATTTTTCAGAAATTTTATATTAGCATTTTTTTTCCTGAAAAAAAAAATGACAAAATCCAAGAATAATTGGATTTAATGTGGAATTAAATTCCAAACTTAATTAGAATATAGTTGTGATTGAAAAGAATATATATATAATAATCAGTGAAGTAATTGTAAGCTAAACTTCTAGTTAATTGTAACATTTACAGTTGAGAAAAATAAAAGAATAGCAAAGAGGTAACATGGGATTAGGGATTGTTTGGTTGAAACCCAAACATATGAAGGAGGAGGTAGCTCTTCTCAGACTTGGGCAATGGGCAAACCAATGGGTTGATGCCAAAGAAGAGCATTGCTGGCAAAATTAGAAGGATTAATTAGAAGAAAAAAAAAAAAACAAAAGCTATAAATTGGTCTCTTGGTTCAACACAGAAACGAACACAATGACAGGAAATAGAAAGATACAGAGTGAAACTTTTAGAGAGCGAAAGTGGAGAAAGAAATAGGGGTGGAGTAGCAAGAGGAAATCTTGGAAATTTAAGGTAAGATTTCTGTCACATTTCATTGTATTTTTAATTTAGAACCCAACTAGTATTGAAAAAAAATAAAGGTTGGAAATATGGAAATTTAAGCCATGATCTTACATAGAGGCTTATATGACACATTGTTATTGAATATTAATTGTTTTCATAATATTTACTTTTTTTTGTGCAATATTGTAATATTACCATAAGTACTAATCATACAACCAATTGAATTTGAGATCACATATGTCAATAGTAGACTGGCTTAATTAATACCTCAATGCATTTAATTGTGGATTAAGAATTAAGGGAAGATTTTTTATATATGGTAAACACACTAGATACATTGCAATATAGTTTTCCCCTATGGTAGAGCTCTATATGCTTGATTGCAATGTATCTAATGTGTTTACCATATATAAAAAATCTTCCCTTAATTATTGCACACTGCCAATTGCGTGTTTATTGTATTTCTCTTTCTAATTTTTTATTACCAAATGTATTTTCTTTACCAGTTCAATATTGGAATATTACCATATATATATAAGCCTTCCACAAGTCAACAACTCTATAAATAGACCGCTCCTTTGAGTCTTCCTAAATCACAAAATTTAACAAATAGTATAGCAACTTGTGAAGGAAAGAGATGGAAAAAATGAGAGTTGTACTGTTGTTTCTTGTTGTGGCCCTCATGATCCACTCAGGTTTGTTGTGTTTATATATATGTTCCAACTTAGTTTAAAGAATCATCATATGACCACCACATGATTAAAGTAATATTCATTATCATGGGCTTTAAGTGTGATATTATTAAACAGGGAGGGATCTATAGATGTGAAATGGTAGCGTAGACATATCAAACATAATGTTTCTTTTATTTTATTTTTATCTTATCTTCTCTTTATATAACTCGATCATGGTTTTTAAAAATTGGGTTAAAAATCACTGAAGTAGCACGAACTATGACGTGACTGTCAATTAAGTCCAATTATTTACAGTTTTTCAATTAAAGCTTCATAGTTTAACAAATCTTGAAATTAAGTCTGGGGAGTGTGGCTGCCATTAAATCCTTATGGAAATAATGATGTGTATTTTTTGTTTGATTTTGTTCCAAATTTATCTCTAAGTTTTCTTACTTGATTTTGTTATCCCACAACTATGCCATTAAATCCTTACTTGATTTTATCTCTATTGTCAGTTTTTCAAAATATGTATCCCACAACTATCTATTGGCTTCATGCTTACTTTTGCTCATGTAAATATACGCTAACAAGATCAAGGTTGTATGTCTAATGCATTGTCTCTATTACGTTTTTTATCTTTAATTTTTAGAATTTGTTGCATCATCAATGTCATACAATACTTCTATCCTATGACTGTTATATGAGCTTTAAAACTTTTATATTAGCCTCAAGTATACATGTGCAAAAACAATATACACATTCTAAAAAAATCTGCTGTTATAACCACGTACAAGTATTTTGAGGCACCTTCTCTAGCTCAAGTGTAATTAATTGAATTTGTTTTCCTTATATAATATATATAGTCTCATTATATATAACATAATTATATATATAGTCTCATTATATATAACATACTATGTGTTTGTAATTAAAACCATGGTGTTGATTCTTCCAACATAGACTAATGCTACGTTAGTGTTTTCAGGTTTCAAGGATGTAATTGCCGAAGAAATAATAAAATGTTGTAATTGGAACGATTTTGGGGGTACTTGTGTTCCTAAAACACTTGATGACGTAAAGTGCAACGATTGGTGCTTGATTTACTGCTCCAGTAAAAGAGGAGGCATGTGCATGAATGATCCCCAGCCTCCCCACAATCAACTTTGTTTTTGTCGTTGTTGATCTTTTGTTTTTTCCTTCTAATGGTTGGATTTCGATCTGCCGGTAGCTTGGGGACTTCGATCTATTATCACATTGTTACAATTTCTAGCTTTTCCTAAGTAAACTAGGAAGCATTTTGATCTAAATGTTGTCCTGATATATCAATAATAATAATATGAATAAAACCCCTTTCTATTATCTTGCATGTGTTGATAAGATATGCATTCATGCTAAAATCATCAAATTAACCTTATTTTGGGAACACTTTATCTCATACAAGGCATCTACTACGTAAAGGAAGAACATATCAACTACACAATTTATGCTTCTTGTGTTTCTGTCATGACTATTTATTACACGTACAGATACATATACACTTATTTTCTAGGCATTATCAATTTTCATAATTGGATCCCAATGTATATCTTCAAAATTATTAGCATAGAGTAGATTATATGAAGAAAGTATTCAAAATTTGTTAAATTATCATTTCATGAGAATGCCCCATTAGAGGGATTTATTGTATATAATGAAGTTTTTTATAAAAACAAGTAAAGAAGGAAAAAATGCTTATAATGCTTATAATAGCAAATACAATGCAGATCATATAAGCGAAGCTAGAAAAGGGGTTGCTAATGAGTAATTTAATTTTTACTTAACCATGTTCATATATCATAACTAACAAGCAATGAGAAACATTCAATGTTTTATACTACCTATGTAGGTATAAAAGTCAAAGTACCTCCATAAAGTCACACAAAACTAATAGTACATTTCTATTACAGTATATTTCTTGATTTTATTCAAGGATGGTTTAGAGTCCCCACTGTTAGGGCTATATACTAAAAGCCATGTTTTTATGTAATAGACCTCGGTATTTATTTATTAATAAATTCTGATATTGCATTTTAAATGAGAATCTGTATGAGCTATGTTTGCATTATATTATCTTCTAATGTTATGCATGTGTGTCTTTTATTCTACATAGTAGATGATCTGGTGTGTAGAGTTCGGCTTACATACAGAAGATCAGATCATCAGTTCTTGTAGAATATAAGCTTATTGTTCACAATCTGAGATGGAGTTGGACACACCATCGGTAAGATTGTAGCACATGATTTCAATAGGTCTATCTTGACTACGGGGAATGGTTTAGTTCCAACTTCATGTGCTAGTACACTTGTGTGTATTGAATGGGACCATATTGGGGTAATTATTTTATACTGACACATAAAATAATTAATACCTCATGGTTATTATGAATACTTATACTCTTAATCCCGAAATAATTAATGGACACATGTATTTATTGTTAGTTATTTTGATTCATAAAGAGTGAGATCTTTATAGGTCAATAATCTCGATGAGTTGGATAACTGCATTAATTGTATGGTGAATATTAATTATTAATGGAATCCACGTCCCGGTATAGGGATTGATGATACCCCCTTGAGGATACTTATAAGTTTTGATTATGTCAAACCTTGCAGGTGGATTTTGTATCCGACATATCAAATAAGTTAAGTGGAAGGTCTCAAGGAGATTAATAGATGTTGATTAAATAATATTGTCAGTAATTTAATTTAATCAACGGGTATCTGTAATCTTAATGTGGGGAGATTAATAAGTATTTAATAACAAAGAGCTCGAAATTTATTTTCGAATAAGCTAGGGAGTGCAGTTATAATTCTTTAGTGGAATGAATTATAATTAATGTAAATAGGTTTTTAATATTTACATTGGGAGCCCGAAACTTATTTGCCTTTAGGTCCCTACTGTAGCCTATATATATGCCATGTTGGGCAGCCTCTAGGTTAAGACGAAATACTTTCTCTAAACCTTAGAGGCATCCGTCCAACAAGGAGAGCACAAAGAGAGCCACTCTCTCTCCACGTTCTGGCATAGGAGGAATACGGTAGAAGGCTTGAAGAGCTCGATCAATCTTCTGCAGTTCGTTTTATTGAGATCAATCCAGACAGATCTCAAAGGTACGGATTCTTCTATATATGTTATAGTATTCGGATTTTTTTTTTTTTTTTTTGTGGCATGATCCATAAACACTATCACGAGTTCATGGGATTTCCGCTCCCGACAATTGGTATCAGAGCAGGCTGTGATACTGTTTATGGATTAACCCCAGGTTTAATCCGAATATAGGAATCCATATCTACCATGGGTAGAACGTAGGTTGTGCTAACCTCTGTTTTGCAGCGTTCTGTCCCACTATTATGGTCACATGAATGTATGATTTTATGTGTGGATGCATTTATTTTTATATATACAGTTTTTGTGTGATGGTTTTAATCACACTGGGTTGTATAATTTTTTGCGGTTTTGTGTGATGGATTTATCACACTGGTTGTATATATTTTTGTTGTTATTTATTTTCTTCGTAGCAATATGTGAACTCCTTAATGGAGGCATAGGATTTATGTATCCGAAGGTTGCTGTTCCGAGAAGGAGATCATGGTAGTGTAGGCTGTTCATGGCGGCACAGATTATACAGCGGCGCAGATCATGGCGATGCAGATAATAGCTGGGCTTCTTGTGGATTTGGACTTCTTGTGGTTTCAGACTTGAAGACTGACCATAATAGCTGGGCTTTATCATAACTGTTATGATTGTTTATCTGATAGTTATCTATTTTAAATATTTAAATATGCGATAACATGGATAATATTTGTTATGATTGTTTATCTGATAGTTATCTATTTTAAATATTTAAATATGTGATAACATGGATAATATCTGTTATGGCTTTTTATCTGATAGTT
>JAESVK010054119.1:7226-18267 GCA_017140935.1 Hamamelis virginiana | reverse complement strand
AAGGAAACAAAGACAACATCAGATCATGCATGGGATACCCTACAAAACCTCACCTTTGGTTTAATGAATTAATATCAAATATAGAACTAGTGATCAATAGCAACAATGTGTACCTTACTTCACGCCACATTTTCTTTTCAGTGGTCTTCAACAAATTTAGGAGTTGGAACTATTCATTTCTGTATTGTAATTTCTCCCCTCGTATACCATTGCAGTTATCCAGAAGGCATCCACTAAGTGCAACCATCCCCTATAGACCTTCTTCAATTAAACTGGAAGAAAGATGGCATACACGGCATCATGCGTTCACACCAGGAATAACATCAATAGCTGCGCCAATCAAATTCAAAAATACACAACCAGCATCACATCATATGAAAGTGGGAAATATACTAAAATAGAATTTAAACGATAGAAAAAGAAAAGATGATCGACAGTCACATTTAACTCCCTTTCTTCACTTCTAGTGACAATTATATTAAGGCTTTCATGAAAATATTAAAGCACTGCTGATAGTCACATCTTCGCATTATAGGCCGACTTAAACTTATGCAAGGACATAGAGTAGTATAGTACAGGAGCATTGCATGCTATGATTGGGAATTAGAAAAACTGCATAATTTCCCAATGGATAGCAAAGAAATAAGCAGATCTGTTTCTTTATTGGGAACAAGGTGCATACCATACTACGATTCATTGTAGATTCTTTTGACGTAGCTGAAACACAAGCATGCCATACTCCATCAAAGAGCAGCTCTTTTAATTGATAAAATGGAGCCACATCTACAGTGTAGGGCTCATCATAGGGCAGGCAATCTGTGAGAATAGAAATCATATGAATGCAATTGCACAGTGATTCTAATTTCAGAAACTAGAAAACATATGAATTTGAACAATCACTCTCACTAAGTTATTTTAAATGGTGGATTATTCATCAAAAAGTGAAGTGATAATCTTCTATTTGTTCTAATCATGATGATTTTCTTTTGCATAGATAATCTCTTAATTTCAAAACAGAAAAATGACATTTTTTCTTGTCTAAAGTTGAATACAAGAAACAAATGCAATCCAAAGAGATGAAGAGAAAAGAAGAGGTGGGGGGGATTATTTTCACAGAGCTTGGAATTATATTGGTACCTATGTTCACATGCATGAACATTGGACAAAGTTCAATATCTCAATTGAATACTTACTTTTAGATATGAGGTTCCACCGTTCCACTGATTCCAAAGCTTAAAAAGTGAGGGTTTATGTCCAAACCTCCCAAATGAACCTCTAATAAAGAAATGTATCCAGAAAATATCGCCAACACCCTAAAAGAGTATTTGCCTGATCAGATTGATAAATTCTGCAAGGTAGGTCAAATGTTATGACAGGTTGAAAAATTATTTCATAGAAACTAAGCAAAAGAAGGGAAGTAGAGGGAAAATAATGATATAGGAAATCAGTAACACATTTTGGCTAGCCACTTCTCAGTAAGGCCTTCAGTGGCAGCAGTTAATTAGCCCACTCTTTGTCATCAAAAGTCGATTTGTGTGTGTGTGTGTGTGTGTAATTCCTACTTTTTTGAGTACTTTGTCTTTAACTGCTACAAAACCAAGAACAAATCAAGGAATAGATATAGTGATATCTACTAATAATAATCACCGACTATTCCGCAGAAATAAAAGAACAAAGGAGGATTACTTTTTGAACCAAGGGAGTTACTTTAGTAACAAGGCAAACTGATCACCTATACGACAGCAATGAAGAAATTTAGCCAAGAGTATGAAGTCCAAGAACTGCATCGCCAAAAGAGATAGAAGAAACATTTTACAGGCTCGTGATTGGGTGATGTAACATACCATTTAAAAAAGAGATAAATAAATTACATAGCAAAAGCAGGGTAAAATGTCAACCATCAAATTTCAATGTGTGAGTCATGCATCCTTGAGATTGGAAATGGAATTACATGGAAATTCTTGTAACATAAAATGCTGACATTGGAAAAAGAATCCCTCACTAAAAGAGAAGCTCATAGCTGCTTATGTACATTTTATGAGCATTAGCTAATAGGTGGCCTGTAAAACAATAAAAATAGAACCGCATTAAAATGGAATGGAAGCAAGACTTATAACAACTAATATGTTGCCCAGAAGTAGTGCAAAATAGAATAGAAGCAATCTTTCAGCTATAGCTAATCAAGTTAAGCCTCACCTTAACATATGCACGACATGATATTCTTTCAGATTGTCTTGGTTCAAAGGCAGTGCCGAAGCCACCAAGGTGTATATAAAAACAAATTTAGGTATTTCTAATATGATTCTGATTGATCTTCCTGGAACCAGAGATTTTCCAAAGCAATCTTCCTGGAACCAGAGATTTTCCAAAGCAAACAAGCAGCAGAATGAGAGCTCGGATAATAATGAAGTGAGAGACAGAAAGTATATAAGAAAGCAAGTAGTAATTCAATAAAAACATAAAAGAATCACATTACAAGTTAAATGGATTAAGTGAAATTGTTTCTTAATCTAAGAAAGCAAAAGTCCTGATGGTGTGGGTGGTTTGATTTGAACATCAAAATGCCTTATTGGACAGGATGTGTTTGATCCTGAGTTTTTTGAGGTTGGAAGTGAGCAGTAGACAGACCAAGTAAGCATGTTTGAGTCCCACAAATTGGAGAGTTTCCTTTTGAATAAAAGTTCTGAACTTTTACAATAATAAAGATGTGAATACCACTATAGGAAGTTGAGGTTAAAATCAGAGAACACCTTACAACCACTTTACAGGGGAAGCTTTAACATCCAAATCAGAATCATGTACATACGAGCTGATGATCAAAGAATTGGAAAATTATAGACTTTAACTAATAATTACAAGTAAAGTTGACGGGCTGGAGATTTACCATTACAATAAGTTGCAGCTAGAGGATATGCCATACACTTATTACACTGATCTAGATTAATTAGTGCCACAGCAAGGCATGACCCCAAGAATTATACTTTTGAAGAGATCCGCAGTTAGGCACCTGTAAGTAATAGATACAATCCTGATAAGCTATGGAGGATGTTAAAGTAAAGAGAAAATGGAGAGAATGTATTGTACAGAATTGTGATAAAGAAATTATAGACTTCATTGTAAATCCAAAGAAGGAGATGTATATATATGCTTCACAATTGTAAATAAGCAACCATATGTCGAAGAAATGTGATAAAGAAACTACCCTCTATCAAGAGAGAAAAGATAGACATAAGCATGCTTACTGGAAGTGCTCCAAATACTCAAGTACAAACAACAAATTTGAACTCTCACTGCTAATCCTTACTAGTTTAAATACAAACTCTTGTTCGTCTTTAGAAGATTCTGAGTCATCAACTGCATTGTATTAATTGACACTGCTCCTACAATCATGAATAAGTAAATAAGCATGCAGAGGAAAGAGAATTCTAAGACAAACAAACAAATCATATATAATTTGATAGAAAGAGGGAAGGGTTATAATTTAAAATAAAAGAGGAACATGAGAGAGGTTTTAGAAATCTTACTCTGATTTTAATAATAACCTTCAAGATTGAATGTCCACGCAGTCTATGGTGATTGTTGGAATATGGGAAATCTTGAACCACTCTGGGCCTATCACCTTGACACATCTGTCACTTAAAAGGGGACATTCATTGATTCGCAGAGATTGTAAGTTGGTGAGGCGTCGCATAGCTTCCACTGGAGGCAGATACATCAGATTCGTGCAGTCGTAAATGAATAGGAGTTTAAGAGAGGAAAGGCTCCCCAACCACTCTGGCAAAGCCTCCACTCCATCAAAACGGCTTAATGTTAAATATCTGAGAGCAGTGAGGTGTTGAAGTTGGTCAGGCAAAGACTTGAGCTTAGACCACCCATACAATTCTAGATTTTGAAAGGACCCGAGTCGTGGGATTGGGAAAGAATCCAGCTCCTCCCAGAATGGCCCAATCCTCAAGGTGTTCAAGCGGGTGAGGCAGTGTATCCCCTCCGGTAAACATTTCAATTTTCCACACCTTCGTATTGTTAGCAACGAAAGAGAAGGCAATTCTCTTAAATCTTCTGGGGCAGATATTAGATTAGGGCAGTTTGTTATCTCTAAGTTCTTAAGAGATGTGAGGTCGTGTATACTTGGAATGGACTCTAGATTACGACAATCTCTTATCTCTAAGTTCTCAAGAGATATGAGGCCGTGTATACTTGGAATGGACTCTAGATTACGGCAGTCTCTTATCTCTAAGTTCTCAAGAGACACGAGTGTGTGAAGCCCTTCAGGTAAGTAACTCAGTTTCTCACAATTGAGTATACGCAGATATCGAAGGGAGGTGCAGCATCCCCATAAATGCAGGGCAATACAAGTCAACGCAGGACAAAAGTCTATGAACAAAGATTCGAGATTCTGATTGTTATGCAACAGCCCTTTCGGCAAAACACTAAGCTCAGACACATTAGATATGTAGAGGGACGTGAGAGTGATTAGGTTGCTGCTTATATTTGCAAGTGGCATGCTGCTACCCACATTTATAATCGTCAACTCTCTAAGAGATGGAAAATGAGTTGGAGTAGTTGTCAATTTAGGACAATTCCAAAGACACAGATTATGTAGGCAAGGAAACACCACTACGGCGGCTTCTGCTGCTATTGCTGTCATCCATTCCACTAGGTTATACATCTCCTTTAAGATAAAACTTTCCAGTGCTGGAAACAGAGCCTTTGTGTCACCGCCACTCATTCCATCATAGAATTCTATTCCTATGCATTCCACATTCGCCATTCCTACCATTTCAAGAATCTTCAGAAAGGGTAATTGCCCAAGTGGTGGAATTTGTTTGCATTTTTTGCAGTTGATTAATTTAATCTCTACCAAATTCCGATTCATACTCCTTCCCGTCATCACCCACGCTGGGAATTTATCACCCGCAAAGTTTTTTATCGTTAGACTTTTCAAATTTGAGTGAGGTTCCAAGCCTTCCAACACATCTTCATCATGGTTGTTGTCGCCTTCCCTTTCTCTGCTCCATTCAAATCCCAACTTGTATAAGTTTTTCTTCCCTAACACATTTGCTTTCTTGGCCTCTTCCTTGTCCCTCACATAATCCAAATTGCAAATCATTAATTCACCCTTTAGCTTGTTCAAACTTCCCAACTCTTCAATTCGACGACCACTCTCCTGACCCACATAGAAGAATGGTAATGTTTGAAGACAAGTCAACTGTCCTATCTCAATTGGCATCCGATCTCTTTTATAACTTGGATAAGATCTGGATTTGTAGTCGAAATAAATATGTCTCAAGCTAATCAAACATTTCAAGTTGTCTGGAAGCTCTTGAAGACTATAGCACTTCAAAAATCTTAATGTCTGCAAATTGTAGAGATTACCAATAGATTTGGGAAAAGCTTGGATATTTGTCTTAGAAACATTAAGATATCTCAAGTGTTTCAACTTGCCAATTGAAGTTGGCAACTTTTCAATATTAGCCCCATTTAAATTTAAAACACGTATGCATTTGAGGTTCCATAACAAATTGCCAAGGACAGTATCTGTCACAATTAATGTGCGCATTTTCCTTGCACTTCCTTTCGGAATTGTTGGTCCTATTTTTGCATTAGGAATCAACGTTAAATGTTGTGCCTGAAGATCATCTTTCACCTCTCCATCATTCAAAGTCAAACACTGGGATCCTGACATAAATTGTGCAAGGTCATGGACAAGATCATGCATCTTGCATGTTGTTATGTTGCCATATATATCCATTTCTACATCCTGAAAGAAGGAATTCCACAACAAAGTCTTGAAATAATCATGACCCATATCCTCCACCTCCAAATTGTGTCCTTTAGATGCATGAAGGAATCCTTGAGCCATCCAAAGTTGTATCAAGTCTTCCTTTTCGATTATGGAGTCCTTTGGAAAAATTGAACAATATATGAAACATTTTTTCAAATACGGTAACAGCAAATGATCAAAACTTAACCTTAAAACATGTAGGATTCTTTTCCCATCTTCAGGCATATCCCATAATTCACTATTTTGAATTGACAACCACTCGTGTTCCTCATACTTAGAGTACATCAAAGCTCCCAGCGCCTTTATTGCTAATGGCACACCCCCGCACTTTTTCACAATTTCTCTTCCAACTTGGACCAAATTTGGAGTCTCTTTTGCCCCTCCAATTGCAAATGCTTTCCGCTTAAATAAATTCCAACTATCCTGCTTTGATAATCCAGCCAAACGATAAGTAAGAACAGTTTGCATGGTAGATACAACTTCATCACTGCGAGTAGTTACCATAATCTTGCTTCCCCTCATACCAATGCCCGATAAAGAGTTTCTCATACATTCCCATTTCTCTGTATCTTTATTCCACAAATCATCAAGAACGAGTAAATATTTTTTTCCATTTAGTCTCTCTTTAAGCTTTTGAATTATTGCTTCCATATTTGACACCTCACAGCTGCCTCCCGTAAGAGATTCTATCATCTCTTTTAAAAGCCTTCGTACGTCGAAATCGTCAGATACACAAATCCACGATCGTTTGCTGAAGTGCCTTGTCACAACATCGTTTTTGTAAACTAGTTGTGCAAGGGTTGTTTTTCCAAGACCAGCCATCCCAACTATAGAAATGATTGATAAATCTTCTTCACTCTCAGAGTTGATTAACATGTATACTATGTTTGCTATATCATCATCCCTTCCCACAACCGTTGAATCATCTACAGAGGGATGGGTTAGTCGGTCTAGTCCATGAGAAGTGGCAGTCACATCTATGGATCCCATTACCTTGATCAGTCCAAACTCATCTGCTGCTCTAATAATTTGAGCTAACAAGATATTGATATTTTTGACTTTGTGGACCATTTTGAAACGAAAAGCAATTGGGTTAGAGAGTGAAAAGAAGTTGCGCACCTTGTTCCTCATGCGGTTTTGTATCTCCAGCTTACGTCGAAGAACTTCAAATGCAAACTCATCAAACAAATCATCAGCATCATAAGCAACATGCATGAGATTTTTGAACCAAAGTCTCACAGACTCTTCTCTTACTTGTCGCCCCTCAGCATCATGCAATACAGCCTGAATCATGGTTAACTTTGTTTTGAGCTTTTCCAGATCTCCCTTCAGACCCCATACGAGGTTGATCTCTTCAGAAACAGAGGAAATCAGCTTCTTTAGAATTTCCTTTGTACTAACAATTACAAGGGCTTCTGCCATCTTTGCTAGCTTATCCAGGTAACAATGAACCCAATTAAGTGCTTGCAGAATTCTCTAGCTCAGAGAGATGAAGATTGCGAGCTCACAAATCTAAAAGTCGGATAGAAACTGTATAGTTTTGCATTTTTTAAGCATTTGTCATTTACTGTGGGATGGTCAATGGGTCCACAGTTAGCATTAATTATTAGAGGTTTGCCTATTATTTTTTAAATTTCATTTTTATTTTTTCTAATTTTGTGACAGGTTTGTCTGTTATCAATAATCTACGCAATCGATCAGTATTTTGGGTAATAATAAAGAAAATTTTGGACCAAGCACCCATGTATATCAAATTAATTACCGTTTTAATCCTATGTACATATTCTCACTTTAATTAAAATCAGCATAATATTTTTAACTAGTTGTCCGACCATTAGATTTAATACTCATGTTATAAATGTCATTCATATTAAAAAAATATAGTTATCCAATGTTAGAATCTCAAAATACAGACTCTAAAAAACTGTAATTGACATTTCAAATAAATTAACGGTTTACATTTTTAAAAAATGAGTGTATCCAATCAATTGCTTACTTCCTCCTATTGGTTGGATTGATCAACTCGGTCTACCTAGCTATCACAATATATAATTTCAAGTTCACAAATATTTTCTCTCCAATTAGACTAAGCGACCAACAATTCGTTTGAGATAAGGGATCATATGTATGGAATTAATTAAAATAAGTAAAGAAAATGAATTTAAAAAATTAATAAATTAAAATATTAATTTTATATCGTTCTGATCTGTCTACGAAGGGCAAATATTATTTTACTGGAGCTGCGAGCCAAAACGACAATGCCGGCCTGCAATTAAATTAATTTGACATGGAAACAAGCAATCAAACCTGATTGGACCAATTAAGTAGTTTAAAATTTGCCTGAGAGGTACATTTCAATTTGATAATGCATGTGGACGCGCCTATTTTTTATTTTTTTAGGGGGTCGGAGATTACATATTGATTTCATGTATTATTAGCAAAAAAATATTTTGTACCTCTAAATTATCAATTGCGACACATTGATTTTATATACTATCAATTTGCAACAAATTGAATCATTCCGTCAACTAATTTGACATTTCTTTAATAAAAAGAAAGTCAGACGCATTTATATCTTCACTTAATGTTTGTGGAAAATACATTTACACGAACACACTTGACTTTCTATCAGTAAATGAATGTCAGATTAGCTGATGGAATGGTACAATCTATTGTAAATTGATAGTACATGGATCAATATATCACAATTGATGTTTCGAAAATGTAAAGTGTTTTTCCCTAATAGTAAAGGATCCAACTGTAATTTCCCCTACTTTTTATAAACAATTGGGCACTTTTTTTTTTTTTTTTTTAATAACAATGGGATACATCAGCTTGTGGACATAATTATATGCATTTGGAAACACTTTGCAAATCAATTTTAATGAAAAAAATAAATATTAAAAAGGCTTAATTATACTTTTGTACCCTGTACTTTGGGGTAGTTTTCAATTTGGTACTTGTACTTTGTTTTTTCTCGATTTCATACTTGTACTTTGGGATAGTTTCAATTTGATACATGTACTTTATTTTTGAGAAAATTATCCAGACTCCCTTAGATATTGAATTCCATACCAGTAGGCCCAGAACACTATAATGTTTACCGAAAGATCGCTCCAGGATTTTCTAAAGTCAACTTTAATTATTTAATGGCAGATTTACCCTTTTTATTGTTTTTATGGAAAGTATTATTACCTTTTAAATAGTGTAACTGTTTTGCTAACATTATGGTAAGTTTTTGAGATTTAATTCAATTCAAATTTTGATTTTTAATTGAGATATATCAGTTTATTGCTTATTAGGTTTTTATTTGGTTGGATGTCATCACCATATTGATATATGGCCCACCACTACCCCACTTGTCTACCCCACTCGTTTTTATTTGTTGATCAAAGTTACATAGGGTTTTAAGCCATCTTTTAATAGCCGCAAAAATGAGACTTTTATGATAGATTTGAAGAATTCGACTTACTCAAAAGTCTTTAGCTACTGCCTTGTTGATTAATTGAGTCATTGTGGACTATATTGGTTTTTTTTTTTTAAAAAAAATTATTAATATTATGAAGAATCTAACTTTTATGATTAATTGAGTCTTACACAAGGTATGATTTCCCTCTATTTTGTTTCACTTTTCTCTTTTACAATGTATGATTTCCCTCTATTTGTTCTTATTTTTTTATACCTTTTTTGAAATAAATTTTAGTTCTCAATTTCATTATCATTTTTGGACTTGTTGATAGCAGACCCACATGTTGCAAATATGAATTTATATGTCTTTAAACAAATAAGTAAATTTACCTATTTATATAAACTAGAAATAAATAAACGTATTTGGAAGTAAGTAAATTTACCTATATTTATTAACTAGAAATAAGTAAATTTATTTGGAAATAAATAAATTTACCTATTTATATGTCTTTAAACAAATAAGTAAATTTACCTATATATATAAACTAGAAAGGTATTTGGAAATAAGTATATATATACATATTAACTATAAATAAGTAAACTTATTTTCTTTGAAATTGTAATAAAATCCAAAATTTTAGAAACTTGAGATAAGATAATTATTCCTTTTGGTGAGCAAAAATAAAATAGCATTTGGAGTTATATATGTTTAGGTGAGTGAGAGATGAATGTTTTGATTAACTCAAATATTTTGATTAATACATGTATTAAAATCCAACAAAATTAGAATTCAAGAATTTCAAAATTAATGGCATGTATTGAAGAGATTGCATGAAGTTGGAACTCTTGGATTGAGGATAGAATGAGTTATATATAGTTATTGGGGAATTTTTATACATAGAATTGGATGGTCACGTTAGTGGGAAAGTTATTGGATGAGATAAGTTTAAAGAATTAAATGGGTTAGGAGATGAGTTTAAAGAATTTGAAATACCTGCTAGGATTTGGGATTTGGAGCTCATCCTAACCATTTTCATCCCAAACTGAAAATGGTAAAAAATTTAAATTTCTAGTAATTAATTGAGGGTATATATGTCAAATCATATTAGATAGATAAATATAAAATTCTAACTTTTTCGTAAGGGGTTTTAGGTCTACTACCAATACACTAGGGGGTTATGGGTTATATCCGGCCTCTATATTTTTTTCTCAATTTCATACCTGTACTTTTAAAAAATTTTCAATCAATGCCAAATTGGGAACGTCTGTTAATCTAACAAACAAAAAACAAACGTGGCAATCGGTTTAGCCATGTGGCAAAAAGGAATTTTGTGGTTCTAACGGGGCAGAATCCTCTTTTATACCTTATTTCAATAGGCTAGACCACATAGGAATTTTGTTTCGCCTTCATTTGAACTAGGGTCTTTTCTTTTTATTGTGTCGCTAACCCGACTGCCATAACATCTTTTTGTTTGTCAGATTAATGGTTGTCCCTAATTTGTCTATGTTTGAAATTTTTTTTAAAAGTACGGGTACCAAATTGAAAAAAAATAAAATATATGTACCAAATTGAAAACTATCCCAAAGTACAGGTATAAAATTGAGAAAAAACAAAGTCCAGGTACTATATTGAAAACTAGCCCAAAATACAAATATAAAATTAAGAAAAAATAAAGTACATGTACCAATTTGAAAACTATCCCAAAATACAAAGTATAAAACTATTATTAACCCTAACAATTATATGGTTTCATAGTTCTATGCTAGCTGGACTCCAATATTTGAGATTATCATTTTACATTATATATATATATATATATATATATATATATATATATATATATATAT
>JAESVK010054117.1:0-11543 GCA_017140935.1 Hamamelis virginiana | reverse complement strand
TGCCGTAAATATAGGGATCACGATTAACATTTTGGGGAGTATTCCGATTATACGGGACACGGACATTGTTTAGTTGATTTTTAGGCTTGAGAAGAGAGTCGGTGAAGCACATAATACGGGACTCGCCGTTTGAGTTTAGGTTTTTTTTTGGCTTGAGGAGAGAGACGCTGAAGCACGAAACTGCAAGAAGAACCGTGAAAGCAGAGTGTGTTCTCTGAAAAATAGCTCCGATATGAGTTCAAGAAAAGCGCCGGAGAAGAAGAAGAAAGCTAGTAAGAATGCAGATTACATACTTTTCTTTGTGGATCATTAGGTCCTTACCTTTTTTATATTGTTTGGGTCTTCTCGTAGCCGCGACTCTCTGTTTTTTTCTTCTTCTTAACATCCATTAAATAACAAAATATTAATGGGTTTTTTTGTTGAAAATCATTATGAATACACTGTTTATTTCATGTTTTGGGCATTTTTTCGGAATATTTATAAGATTAGGGTTTTTTTTGATTGTTTAGATGATACTTAACTCTTCAAACAGTGACTGATTTTAAATCAGGGAGTCTTGACTCTCTGGTTTTTCTTTTAAATTGCGTCAATGTAAGATCAAATTTTTTAGGGTTTTTTTTTGTTGAAAACCGGTGAAAATGAACTTTTTTTGTATTTATTTGGTAGTTTTTGTTGGATTATTAGTCATTTTATGTTTTTATTAATGGTTATAATGGCACAGTACACATAAAACTTGATTAAATGTAAGTGTCGTGACTCTATAGTTGTTCTTCATCTTTACATCCATTAAATAACAAATTTATTTGGGTTTTTTAATAGAAAAGCATTCAGAATGAACGGTACTTTACTTATTTGGGAGTTTTTTCCGGATTATATATCATATTAGGGTTTTTTTCCTCAACCGTATATGACCAAGAACAGGGTGTCGTGACTCTCTAGTTTTGCTTCAAAATTAAATCTCATAAAGAACTGATTTTTATGTGTCAGACTAGGGTTTTAATGTCTTGATCATGGGAACCACAAGCAAAGAGGACTCAATTTTCGGATATCAAAATGTTTGATTTGTTAGTTTCATATTAATGATTATACCAATACATATTGATAACAGAGAGTCGTGTCTCTTTCTTTAGTTTAAAATGTTTTTAATTATGTTTATGTTTTCTTTCTTTATTCATAATCAAGGTTCTATTTCAATGGAATTTGATGCGTCTCTCTGTTTTGGAATTTTGAAAACATAGAGCCACAACTCTCTGTTTTTAAACATAGTGCCACAACTCTCTGTTTTTAATCTACTTGGTGGTAAGATATGGATTGGGAGCACTAATTTTATTATTTGAAAGATTTGTGGCATTTTGCTCTATTACATGTCACTCTCAAATATTGACATGACTCTGCATTTTGCTCTATGAAAGATTTGTGGCATTTTATTATTTGAGAGTGTCATTACACTAAAACACTAAATCATATAAATAGAGAGTCACTCTTTTTTGTTTTGCTTATTTATTTGCTACATGAATCCATTTTAGTGATACAGAGTCATGTCACTATTTATTAGCTAAATGAACATATTTTTTGTGCTTTAGTGTAATGACTCTCTATTATTATGATTGAGTGTTTTAGTGTAATGACACTCTCTTTATATGCTTGAGGTATATGCATAGTTAGCATTGACAATTTTTGGGTTCAGTATTTTGTTTGAGTAAATGTTTTTATGAGGTTGAGTCTTGACTTTTTTTTTTTTTTCTTTCATTTAAATTTTGCTCATATTGAGTTATCAAATTTTTGGCTCAAGTATGTAATGAATCTATCCTTCTATGATTAATGAACATAATTTTCTATTTTATTAGTGGATAGTTGTTGTGTCATGACTCTATGGTTTGAAACAATTAATACTTTTTAATAGACTAAAAACATATGGGGTGAGATGTCCTTGGCATTTCCATTTGTCCCTATTTCAATTAAAATTATTGAATGATGACTGAGAGATATGTGCACAGTTAGCAGTGAACATTTTGGGCTTCACTATTATGATTGAGTGGTTGATTGGTTGATGTAGAGTCATGACTCTCTACTTATTATTTGCTAAATGATCAAATTCATGTCATGACTCTCTATTTATTTGAATGAATATCGTGTCAGACTTTTGTTTTAGTTTTATTTGTTAACATAATCAGTTTTATAATATTAATTTTTTTAAATAATACAAATTTTTAATATGCAGTGAATATGAAAAAAAAGGAGGATCCACGGAGGAAGGATTGTTATTCATATGCATTTAGGTGCAACTTGAATGCTACTATTTCATTGATGCAGGATGCTAAAATTCGTGAGGCACACTATGAATCTTTGAGGAAGACTCCTTTTTGGAATTTATTTGAAGCAATATTAAAAAATAAGTTAACTTGTAATATTTGTAGAAAATATGATTTAGATGTAATTAAGATTATAAAGACTTATAATCACGAGGATCATACATTTTTAATTGATGGAAGAGAAATTAAATTTACTGTTGATGATTTGAGATCTATTTTTGGGATTACTTGTGGGAATATTATTATACCAAAATCGGCAACAAAAAAGCCAGACACGCCATTTGTCAGAAGACGATTCAAGGAGAGCCAGCGTATGACTGCATCGGAACTTAAAATTCAAGTGATTGAAGCTGCGAAGGGTTCAAGAAAAACAGATATTGAAGATGTAGCAAGACTCTTAGTGTTGCACACCTTGCTAACTCTCTTCTTCACGACAACATCCCCAAAACTTAGTTGGGACATTGTGCAGTATGTTGAAGATTTGAGTTCAATCCAAAAGTATGCGTGGGGTTCAAAAATACATAAATTTCTAATGGATTCAGTGTCTGTACATTTCATGAACCCAGAGAAAGTCACTGGTTGTGTTATCTCATTATTGGTGAGTTTAAAAAATATATAATTCTGTTGATTTGTTTTAATGTTTCTAATGGCAGTGTACCTATTTTAACCAAATTGATTTATGGGTTTCAGTACTGGGTATGTGAGAAGACAAAATTGCTGAAGCCATTAGCTGGTAGTGAGCACTCATCTCTGGTTTTGGTTAAATGGGATCTTGGAGCACTTCACAGAAAAATGAAGAGAATGATGGTCAATGAGAGGATACTTGTTGAGGTAAAATATATATGTTGAAGCTCTCCACATTGTTATTTGTATATGGGGCAGGTTTCTTGAAACTAATTTTTTTTTTTTATTTATATCCACCTTGCTTATAGTTCGTTTTCTTATTGTGTGAATTTGTTGAGTAATGACTCTATTATTTGTATTAAAAGTCATGAACCCAAAAACTGATACACGGACCTTTGAGTAAGGACTCTATTATTTGTATAAATAGACATGAAACTAAAATCTGTTATAATTATTATTAAAAGAACATGTATACTTGACTCTGATATTGGGTTTTGATGAAAACTTTGAGATATTAGTTTTGTAAATTCTATTTAATATATGGGACATGGAAGTCAAAATTGGTTTGATGGTTGTTGAAAATGAAATGGGGTTTTAGTATATGATAAATATATAGCATGATAATATGCATTGCACATATACTCATGAAATTGAGATGGTAACAGTGATGTCAATTATACTTTTTTTAATTTTTTTCTCATTGATAGTACGAAGATTGAAAAAATTAGCATTATCGTCATTTTGGTATGAATCATGTTATAGGGTAATATGTCACAGTGTTATCTTAATTCATATACTTGACTCACTATGATATATTTGTTCTATACGTTTCACTTATCTGAAAATACATATTCAAATTCATTAAGACATATGAATTAAGAGATTCCCATTTTTTTAGGTTGAAGATGAAGATGACAGTACCAAGAATAATGTTGAAGATGAATCGGATGAAGGGAATTCAAATGAAAAATCAATTGTGCCGTATAGAGGGGATGATCTAATCAATGACAAGATGACGAGTCTATTTGATGCCATGGACAAAGACCAAACACCTAAAGAGGAGACTCCAGAAAACTTGTATGTGTCTATGAAAGAAGAGATTAACAAGTTGAGGTCAGAGAATGAAGATCAGAGAAGGAGAATTTCAGGTTTAGAAAGTGAACGAAGAAACCTTGATTCTAAAATTCTAGAATTGGAAGTCCACAACATAACACAACGGCAAGAAAACAAAAATGATACCTCTGTTGAAGCAATGCAAAAGGAGATTGATAGGTTGTACGAGGATCAACAAACAAAGATTGCTGAATTTCAACATATTTTGATGGCCAAGAATCATATGATTTCGGAGCATTTGAAGACAATTGATTCTTTGAGAAAACAGAATTCTGAAATCTGTAAGGAATATGAATCAAGAATCAGAGAACTTACAGAGAATTTGGAAATGGAAAAAGGTATAATGTTCAAACAATTTTTTATTAAATGTATATATGTATATACATATTGCTGTTTATTTAATTCAATTATTGTGAATACTAATGATTATCTGATTGTTTTTTTTATTCTCAATACAACAACCATTAGTGGTACCCCTAAATACTTATCACCCCATGACATCAAAAGGGAGAGAGGGGATTATTAAAAGGGGAGATGTTGTGTCACCGTCATCCATGGTTAAAAGGGTGAAAGAAAAAGACAGGAAAAGTATTCAATTGCCAGAGTATACGTATCCTAAAACACGAAGGCAACAACTAAAAAGGAAAACCACGGAAGAGGAAAGTGGAATAACAAAAGAGGGACAGAAATATGTTCCCCAAGAGGTGATTAGTGTGGATGACGTGGAAGAGAGAAATGCCAAAAAACAAAGAAGCCCATGTCCCTTCTCTCTTAACACATCTATTGGCAAGTTGTTGGACATTGTTGATAGGGATGCACTTTCAAAGATTCACAAAGATGGGGGATTAATGTAAGTTTTTTTTTATACATACCATATAACTAAATAATGAATTATTATAAACAATATATTCTGAATATGGTATAATATTTGATATAATTTTCAGGGCCGTTGTTTGGAGTGGGGTGGAAAAGAACAAAAATGTATGTTTGGATGATATCAATATGTTATTGATGGAACGAGATGTGTCAAACTTTGTAAGTATAAGTTCCTCACAATTGTTGTTTGACATATGATGTTAATATGTTATTTGGTATATGATTATTTGATGTTCATGACTCTCTGACTTTAATCAATGTAACCTATTTAGATATCATAAGAGACCATGAACTATTTTTTTTTTTTTAAAAAAATGAGTCATGGCTCATTCCTGTTTCGGTGACTATATGCAAATGCTTCAAATTGAAATCTATGACTCGGCATGTTGAAATAGCCTTGTATACATGTTCAAGTCTTCAAAGGTTATATGTTTTGTGATTAGACGTTTTGTTCTCATATTAACTCCTCCATAGTATTGAAGACTTGGCCCCTGATTTATGCTTTGATGATCTTACCAACTTATTAACAATGTTACTTGTTATCAGGTCATTGATTCATTCTCATATATTTTGGCTGAAAATCAGCGAAAAATGGAGGTGGCAAACAAGGAGCTTAAGAATATATCATACTTCTTCCCATGCCTCAGTTTGGTAATTGCACATAAACAACAACAAATTGGTAAACTCATTACATATTTTGTATTCCAAATGAATGTATTTTTTATTGATTGTGCAGAAATTATTTGCTGATTGTGAAAAAGATAAACGTGGGAATTTGATTGATAATGATCTTGAAAAGGCTGGGAGGGGATTCAACTTGTTATTCTTTCCACTAAACCACAGCAACTTCCATTGGACACTCCTTCTTTTTGACAAAACAAATGGAGAGTGGTACTTCTACAATTCATTGAGGCCCAGAACCAAAGTCACAACAGACATTTTCTTTAAGGAGTGTAATGAGTTGGTAAGAAATGATACAATTATTATTTATATTAGTAACATTTTTGATGGTAGGAGTGTCATTACTCTTTCTATATATGCTTATAGATTGTATCCCGTGTTCATGATAACTGTTACTGGTATGTGCACAGATATCATGGTCCATGTTTTGATTCACTATTATGATTGAATAAACTGTGCTTTTAGAGTGTTATTTATTAAAAAATGAAAAAAATATTAGATATTAGTTTTTACATGTATTATTAACTGTTGGATATTGTGTTTGACATAAAGAACTTCCCATGTTTATGAAAATGCTTTGGTGAACTTCTAATCAATTACTCATTCTTGGTATTGGACAAAAAGTCATTAGTGAGCCATGACTCACTCTGTTATATCATGCATTATTTTGAATTAAGATTAAATAATTATGGGATGATAAGTCTGAGTCATGAATCTGTCTTTTTATTAGTATATTTATTTGACTAATGAACATATGTTTATGGTCTTACTATCTGTGTCATGACTCTCTTCTCTTAAACTATTCATGTATGTTACATTCTAGTGTTTTATTTGCAGAAAGAATATGTTGAAACATATTACAATCAAGCTGTGGAAGGAGAAAGTGGATACACTACACAGGATGTTGAGATTTTACCCATGTTTTATGATAGAGAATGTCCCCAACAAAAATCTGGATCGTACGTATGCATATATAATTCACCGTAGTCCATTATGAATCAATATACTTTTTTTTAAATATAATAATACGAACAATTGTGCAGGCTTGATTGTGGGGTATATGTGTGCATGTACATGAAATTACTGTCTGATCATGGGCACCATAATGAAAGAGGACTCATTTTTACTGCTGGAGAATCAAAAGAGCCACAACCCACAACGCCACGAGTCCTCCCAAAAACTGTATCAGCTACAGAAATACGCAAATTTCGTGTGCAATTGATCAGAACATTCCTGACAGGGCAAGAAAGTTGCAGACAAATGAAGAAAAGTCATCAACAGATCACAAAGGATGATGATTTTCAGAATTAAATGAAAACTTAAATTTGAATAAAATTCATTTTGGAATATGTAGTGAAACACTATTATGTATATATTGGATTTTTAATAGGCCCCTGATTTTGGGTTTTAATCAGTATATGAATTAATTTGGTCTTATGTTGCTTACATTGGTGGGGATGCATATTCATATTTCCTTCAATCTTTATGTACCTGTTAGCAGTTATGGTTTTATAATAGGTTTAAAGTCCAGACTCTATGTTTTTATATTTACCATAACCCATTGTGAGGATAAATTCGTAAATGCATTTTTTAATATTTTTGGTGTGTCGTGACACACAGGAACCCATTAGATGTAACTGATTGCAGATAAAAAATGACATAAAATTTTGTTGAGTCGTGACACAAAGGAACCCAAACTTTTTTTTTCATTGTTTCAGCCATATGTTCACAAAATTTCAATAAAAAGGTTTCATTCTACTCCTTTAGATACCAAGATGAAAGATTGATTGATAAAATGATTAGAACGAACCAAGGAGCCAATATCACATAATGTGATATTGGGATCTTTCATTGATCAGTGTGGTAGTCATGATCTCCCAACTAGCCATGACTCATCATATGGTCAAAAATATGAAAAAAGAACCTGTCCACAAACATGACATAAAATTGAAGGGAAGACTCTATGTTTTTATATTTACCATAACCAATTGTGAGGATAAATTCGAAAATGCATTATTTAATATTTTTGGTGTGTCGTGACACACAGGAACCCAGTAGATGTAACTGATAGCAGACAAAAAATGACATAAAATTTTGTTGAGTCGTGACACACAGGAACCCAAAATTTTTTTTTTTCATTGTTTCAGCCATATGTTCACAAAATTTCAATAAAAAGGTTTCATTCTGCTCCTTTAGATACCAAGATGATTCATTGATTGATAAAATGATTAGAACGAACCAAGGACCCAATATCACATAATGTGATATTGGGGTCTTACATTGATCAGTGTGGTAGTCATGATCTCCCAACTAGCCATGACTCATCATATGGTCAAAAATATGAAAAAAGAACCTGTCCACAAACATTCAAAATGGATTTTGGAAAAAATTGTACATACAAAGAATCAAGCTACAAAACCTACAAAAAATAACATCACTGCTAGCATAAAAGATTGAATGATATATGACCAAGCACTCCGAAACAAAAGGTATCCAAAATTCAAAATCCAAAGGAAAATTAATTAAATAAATAATAAAATTTCAATAAAAATTATTGAAAGTGATCAACAAAATGTTGATATGTCAAACTACATTCCATTAAGACCTACTGATCAAACAATGGAGCCTTACAAGTCTTCCTATTATGGTGACCTATGCGGTCACATCTCCCACACTTTCTTAACCTCACATTCTCACCTCTAGAGCGGATTCTCCTCTTTTTTGGCCTTCCGGGCTGTGTTTTACTATTGGGTGGACGAATAAATTCCTCGTTGCATACCCAATATAGCTGACCAATTGAAGGGACGGGGTAGATTGTCTCTGAATAAACCTCCCTATAGTTAGAAACATAAAAATATGGATCCACAAGGTCATCCAAATTTCTACCACTCTTTTGGATGGCAACTGCCGCATGTGAACATGGAAGACCGTTGAGTTGCCATTGGTAACACGAACAGGTACGCTTCCCAATGTCAACCATGACGGATGGAACTGAACACACCTCAAAAACATCAAAATCAGCAGTTCGTACCTCCCAAGTCCTGCCTTCCTCGAGATTTTCTTGTAATTTTTTAACGATCACGGGGCATACTACTGATTTCCAACCTAAAGACAATTTTCTGGAATCAGCAATTTTCTCCATAATTTTAAAGCGAATAGTATCAACAAGCTTCATCACTGGTTTGTCACGTGCATCCCCTATAAATGCATTAAAGGATTCCGCCGCATTTGAAGTCATCTCCCCATAACGTCTCCCTTCAAAAAAAGCATTAGACCAATGCTTCGGATTCTGCAAATTCTCCAAAAAAGGTTTAATTTTGTCTTGATTCAAATATGATGTCAACGTATCCATATGTTGATCGAATGCATCTTTTGTTGGCGCATACACACAATCTCCAAACTTGTTGACGATAGCCTCCTTCGATTTCGAATTTTTTATAATCCTCAGCTTGTCCCTCAAATTATTCTTCATGTGCACAACGCAAAATGCATGGTGACAATCTGGCCATACCCTTGGAATGACTTTAAGCAAACCACCGTGCCGGTCGGATACAACGGAATATTGACGATCGTCGGGGATGATTCTTTGAAGATTTTCGATAAACCAAGCCCAATTTTCCTCATTTTCGGCGTCAACAACTGCAAAAGCAACTGGATAGATTCCTGCAAAATCAATAAAATTACCACAATTAACACTCTTTTTAATAAAAAGAAACTATTAAACTTTTATTAATGTATGGATGAACTTGATTCTCTGAATATATATGGCTTTTAATACCCAAATAAATTATTTAAAAAATTTGAAAAGCATAATCTAGATATTTTACCATTATTCCCATCTTTGGCAGTTGCAGACAATACGTGGCCTTTGTATTTCCCTTTCAAAAACGTACCGTCAATGAACAGCAATGGCCTACAGAAATTAAAACCATAAATACATGCATAAAAAGTAAAAAACAATCTCTTGAAACGCGTTTCATCTTCATCTAATTCGAGTTTGAAGAAACTCCCCTGGTTCTTACGTGTCGCTTCATCAATGTACCAACGCAAGTCATTGAATGATGTTGCCTCATCACCAAATAATTCACATCTTGCCTTCTCGCGGGCTGACCAAGCAACTCGATAAGTTACCTCAACTCCGTAGTCCGATCTCATGTACTTCCTGATAGATATTGGAGTTGTATCTGGACTAACCCTGACTTGGTCGATAATGCATTCGCACACAAGATCCGCTGTAACTCGTCTATTCTTACTAGTCAAAATATATGTTCCACACGAGTGTACATTGTTCATCGTCTTGATCTGAATTGATACATCTCCATCAACCAATTCACCAGAGGCATGTATGCGCCACATGCAATCCCTCTCCTCTCGCAATGCACATTCAGCTGTGACCCTTTTGTCCTCGTTCTTTACATACTCGAACTCAAAACCAAGCTTTACAGCGTATTTGGATAGCACAGAACGGAACTCTTTTGCACCCCCTTCAAAACGTTGGCCCACTTTTTTTATACCGAATGCCCAAGGATCTGAAAGAAGAGGTTTCTTCTTATGAGGGCAATAATTAGGAAGACGATCAATCTCAATATCATCGGGCTCAAAATTATGGGTTGTGGAATTTTGATGTCCCTCAAACATCGAAAAATCTCCAGTGCTAATGTCGGGATAATCGCTACTGCACACCGAAACTTCCACATCATCAATACTCAAATGGGACGCCATCAATAGCAAATTTTCCAAATCTTCATTGTCATGAAGCATGCAATTATCGTGTCCGGGTAGTGAATAAAACATGCTAACAGATTCCCGTTTCAGAATGCCCAATTTCAAACATAGAATGTCTACCAACTTCTCATGACGGAGATCACTATTTAGACGAATAATTGTGGTTTTGGAACGGAATTTGCACAAGAGAAATACTGTTTTACTCAAATCCATCTACAAATACAAATAAAAAATTCTAAAATATCACATAAATTTTTAAAAAAATAAAAATGTCTATGCATGCTCGTATTCATGTGTGGGTATATATATGCGTGTATCTAATTGATGAAAACAATGAATTAGAATTAATTTTCATATTTATGTTTTTTCGAATTTACAAAGGTATAAGTATATGTGTGTTTGTAATTGAGGAAAAAAACACCATTCTTGAAACCGAGTCATAACATTTAAAAACAGAGTCATGACTATCCAGGCTCGCGACTCTGCAAAACATTAGACACATAAAGTCTGGATAGTTCATCATTTTATTCGAAAAAAACACCATTGAAGTTCATCATATTTTTTTTAAAATAAAGTTTGCAGATACTGCTGAACATTAGACACATAAGATTTTAAAACCGAGTCATGACTATCCAGAAACGAGACTCTGTTTTTTAACCCGAGTCATGACTATCCAGACTCGCGACTCTGTTTTTAATCTATTTGGTTGAAAGGTATTGATTGGGAAATTATAGGTCAATATCTGTATATATATGTAATATATGTGAGCAAATTCAAGACTCTATGAACATGGAGTCGTGACTCTCTGGATTATCTTCAAATTTGCAGCCCATAAGGATCAAATTTATATGGCTCATAATAGCGTTTAAATGTCTGATCATGGGAACCATAATCAAATAGAACTCTCTCTGTTTTTATTCTACATGGTTGTAATATATGGAATGGGAAAATAGAGGTCATGTTCTGTATACATAGGATATATATGTGATAAAAGTCAATACACTAATAACCTAATATGAAATGGAGAATACATTTACAGAGATACTAGTATCTCTGTAAAAAAAAAAACATACCTACCCAAATGAAACAATGAAAATGCATGTGAAAATTGTGAAAACAAAAATAAAACTAACCAGAATTTGAGGAGAGACTGGTTATAAACGGGTTGGGGCTGTGCTGGGGAGGAGTATCTGATCTGGGGCTACGCCTGGA
>JAESVK010054108.1:3375-14418 GCA_017140935.1 Hamamelis virginiana | reverse complement strand
TTCGAATCTCACCTGGATGATCACTCTCAACAAAAAATATTTCTCACGAAAGGTTAATAGATTCATGTAATATCCCAATAAGATTCATATAAGTTCCAAAACTCATATAATAGCACAAAGAGTTGACAGAGATGAAATGGAATGATAATGCATGTAATTTAAACAAAAAGTTCAGCACATATAATCATTTGATGTAAATGCGATCAAGAGAGAACAAGGTTCAAAATTTGAATCAATTAGGACTTGATTTGGATTATAATGACCTTGGTTACAATAAAGAAGGGAAACACCAAAATGAAATGACTTAACAAAAACTGTTCGGATTACTACCCAAGCCATCTCATTTACTAAAAACGACTCTAAGACTCACTTAAACTGAACTAGACACACTTAACTAAATAAACCAAAAATAACCCAGACTCAAACCCCCACCAACCAACTACTCAGCTCCATCACCCACATCTTCATGGAGTGCAACTTCATCTACATGAGCATCCCCAGCTGGGACCTCAGCTCTAGCCTCCTCAGGCTCCGCAAATAAGGAAAAATCAAAGGCAGTAAGAGGAAGCTCCTGCTGGATACGCCATAAAACCCTCTGCCTAGCGGACTGACGCTGAAGCTCGGCTCGAATCTGCTCATGCTCTCTCATTAAGGCCTGCTGCCCATCCAACAACTGCCTCTGCCCATCCAACAACTGTAGTAACAAGCCCTCAATACCGGAGGGATGGGCAGGTACAGACTCAGCTGGCCCAGATGGCCCTGCCTCAGCTGGCCCAGATGGCCCTGAAGTAATCTCGACAGGCTCAGAAGGCACTGTCTCAGTAACTGCTGGCTGAGATGCTGGCTGTGGTAGCTCTGGTAATACGCCCTGACGCCTCGATAACGCAGACTGTGCAGCTCTCAAACTCCTCGTCAAAGTGACTGGAGTAATAGGTCCCTCTCCCCATAAACTCTGCTCGGATGACTTACACCCAGCCTCAATGCATCGTTGTGTAATCATCTGGGGAAAGGGCATGTTCTGCTGTGGTGGACGGAGCTGGATAAAAGAGCGCATCTCCCTGAAGATCAGATGGGCAATATCAATCTCATCCTCGCCCATAAAAGCTATCAACAGTCTGATCATATCCAAGTGGATGCTGCTATCCGTCCCTCGAGGTCTCAAGTTGCATAAAAGCAACTTGATCATCACCGCATAAATGGTCTTCATAGTGCCACTCGTGAAGTTGCCCCCGGAGTAACGAGCTGGGTCAACACAAACAATCTGCGCGCACTGGGCCGGTGTCAATAGTGGGTGTTCAGTATCATTCTCAGCAGGGGGAAATGTAATGGATGCAGGAACAGGGCGCTCACAACCCAGGTACTGTGCAATCCAATCCACAGAAAGCTCGATCGATCGCTTGCCCACTTGGGCAACAAACATCTCATCATCACGATCGCGCGGTCGTGCGGCAGAATAGAACTCTCGCACTAAAGAGGGTTTATAACCCTTTCCCTTCGTCAACCAAGCCGTCAAATGTCTCCACTCCTGGCGAGTTACGAGCGGTGTTTCTTCCAAGAACTTCGAGGCGTCCACATACCTCTCCACATTAAATTTCTTCTCCTTCAGTACATCTGCCCAACTCTTTACATCTGTTTTCTGCTTTTTCTGTGGTGGTGGCCTTTCCTTTCTGGACATGCCAGACCATTTGGCGGGCCTAGATGTAAGAGGCTTTTTGATGCCCCCAGTAATGCCAATAGTAGGATGCTCGGTCTCAATCTCATACGGGTCAAAGAACTCACTGTCATCGTCAGACTGAACTCTGGAATCTGACCCAAGAGGTCGTCGGAAAGTAGGATCAAAGGCGGACTCGCTGTCTGAATCAGTGTTGTCCTCATATACCACCTTCTGTCCCTTACCCACAGATGGGTTCTTCGTACGCGTCGGTCTAACCGGCGGTGCCTCTCGGATGACAGGCCCTGTTTCCGGCTGATCCGGCTGGACTACAACAGATTTACCCTTATCTAAGGGTACAGCAGGCTGTTTTTGCCTCACCATTTTCAGAATTCGAAAACGTTCACTTCTCCACACCACAACCCCAACTCACAAACCCAGTCCACACAATACAGCAAAATTATCCACAGCAGCAATATAACAGTAATGAACAAATACAGTCCCACTAAAACATAACCCAATCAAATAACTTAATTTCTACTCCAAAGAGGCAATAGTCACCGTCCACAAAACTGACCTCAATTCCAAAGTTTGACGAAGCTGTGAAGAAATAATCCTGAAGCCTCGCCGGAGTTATGACCGAAAAATACCTTTGATGAGAGCCGGCAGTGAGATGGGGTGAAGTTGTAATAGCGACCGTAGTAGCTAAAACACTGGTGAGGTTATGCGGTGGAGATGGTGAGAAGAAGAAAGAAAAGAAAAGGAGAGAGAGAAGTGGAGCTACACTATACCGAACATGCCAAGGTGGAGATGATGGTGGAGATGGCGGTTGGCCGGCGGTGGTTGAAGGGTCACGGATTTGAAGTTGAAAAGGCGCGGGAGAGAGAGAAAGAAATAGGAAGAGAATAGAGAGAAAAGAAAAGAAAAAGAAAAAGAAAAAGAAATGGGAAGAAAATAGAGGCGGTGCCCCACGTGGCCTTTGGTTTTTTATTTTTTATTTTTTTTTACATCTGGGTTAACCCTATCGATAGGGTTGAGGGCCTATCGATAGGGGTAAGGCTCGGTCTGCAGGGAGTTGAGACTGAAAAGAACACCTATCGATAAGGTATATGACCTATCGATAGGCCTATCGATAAGTTTAGAGACCTATGAAAGGACTTAACTCGGTTTGCAGGTTTTCTTAACTGAGAGGGTAACCTATCGATAAGGTATATGACCCTATCGATAGGCCTATCGATAAGAATGAATCCCTATCGATCGGAAGACTGAAAGTGAGACCAAAAACATCATGTTCCTCCAATTTCAAGCTGCATGAGACATCCCAAAAGCTCACACAACTATAAACACATCGAAACGACTCAAAAACACAATAATCAACCCACGGTTACCTAAGTATATGAACAATTGGACTTGACGGCTCAAAACCGGGTACAAATGGAGATATGACTGACTTAAACCAACTGAAAGGCTTACAAATTCTGAATGAAGGCCTAAAATCATATTCTAATTTTTCCAATGTTCTCAATTGATCACAATGCATCCATGACACATAAGCACTTAATCAAGTAAAAATACAATCCAAAATCAGTAGAACAACCAAATAAGCTGAAATGAGTAATATGAAAATCTGTGCCCCAGAACAACAAGAGTGGCTCAACACATGCATAAAAGGTTAAATCTCCACTCTAAACGAGGATCTTCGTCACATACTCATCTTCTACAGACAATATTCAAATCGATTCGTGCACGTGCAATGTAATTAGGAACAAACCAATTCAAAGTCCGGAAATAATTTATGCACAAAGTATAGTATCATGGGTATTATGATGCACAATATTTGAGAATTTGCCATTAAAGACAAGAAATGAGAAATTTTCATAGCTAATTGCAAGACAAGAGGCCAAATATATAATCAAAATAATGGAATCACTAAATGAAATGCATGTGAACTCCCACCATCCAACTTAGATCCTCTCATTGTCCCCAATGAGGAAGAAGAAAGAATGCAAGCCATGGAGAAAATGACAAAACACACAACTAACTACAAGGTATTACTAAACAAACAGATGCAAGGGTTTCCTCCCAAGAAGAGCTAAGTTTAACGTCTTCAGCCAGACGTGATAAAGGTCCTTAGTCGAACTCATAAGTGGGGTCCTCAAGAGCCATGGATTCAACCACCATACCATCCCGAGTCAAATCCCCATTTCCAAAGCCTTCGATGTAAGGCTTCGGCCTTTGGCCATTCACCGTAAATGAAGAGCCATTACGGGGATTGTGAATCTCAATAGCACCGTGGGGAAAGACATTGACAACTGTGTAAGGCCCGTCCCATCGAGACCTTAGTTTGCCCGGAAATAATCGCAATTTGGAATTAAAAAGCCAAACTCGTTGATCAGGCTCAAACGATTTACGAGTAATATGTTTATCATGAAATTCCTTCATTTCGGCCTTATAAATTTTTGAACTTTCATATGCCTCGTTGCGAATTTCTTCGAGCTCACTAAGTTGAAGTCAGCGGTTAGAACCCGCTTCCTTCATCTCAAAATTAAACTAACGAATAGCCCAGAGGGCTTTATGTTCGAGCTCAAAGGGAAGATGGCATGGTTTTCCATAAACGAGCCGGTAAGGGGACATACCAATGGGAGTTTTATAAGCTGTACGGTAAGCCCAAAGAGCATCGACAAGTCTCAAAGACCAATCTTTACGGTCGGGCTTGACCGTTTTCTCCAAAATATGTTTGATCTCCCGATTGGACACTTCCACTTGCCCACTAGTTTGGGGATGATATGGGGTCGCGACTTTATGGGTAATGGAGTATTTGGCAACAAGTGCCACAAAATGTTTATTATTAAAGTGCAAACCTCCATCACTAATGATAGCCCTAGGACACCCAAAGCGAGAGAACACGTTCTCTTGAAGGAACTTGAGAACTACCTTATGATCATTTGTCCTAGTGGCAACTGCCTCTACCCATTTAGACACATAATCCATAGCCACTAGGATATATTCAAAACCATGAGAGATGGGAAAAGGTCCCATAAAATCAATACCCCAAACATCAAAAATTTCTACTATGAGAATCGGGTTCAGAGGCATCATATCTCTCTTAGACATAGAGCCCATCTTCTGGCAATTATCACAGGACCTACAGAAGTCCATAGCATCTCGAAACAAGGTAGGCCAATAAAAACCACACTGAAGAACTTTAGCAGCGGTTTTCTTGCCACTAAAGTGTCCACCACAAGCCAGAGTGTAGCAGAACTTCAAAATCTCATGCACCTCATTCTCAGGGATGCATCGACGGATCACTTGGTCCGCACAATACCTAAACAGAATAGGATCCTCCCAAAAATAATTTCTAATTTGCGAAAAGAATCGATCCTTGTCCTGTTTGGCCCAAGTAGAAGGTATAAGCCCTGTAGCTAGATAGTTAACAATGTGAACGAACCAGGGCAAAGATACCTGAGATACTGCAAATAACTGCTCATCGGGAAAAGAATCCCGAATCGGAAGGGTATCACTATCCTTATCAGCTAGAATCCTAGACAGGTGATCCGCAACTACATTCTCCGACCCTTTCTTATCCTGAATTTCAAAATCGAACTCTTGCAAGAGAAGAATCCATCTAATCAACCTAGGCTTGGTCTCTTTTTTGGACAGAAGGTACCGCAGAGCAGCATGATCAGAGAAAACAATGACTTTAGATCCTAACAGATAAGAACGGAATTTATCTAAGGCATAGACAACAGCTAGTAACTCTTTTTCAGTGGTGGTTTAGTTCATTTGAGCGTCATCAAGAGTTTTACTAGCATAATATATAACTCGAGGAAATTTGTCTATCCTTTGTCCCAAAACAGCCCCTATAGCGTAGTCAGACGCATCACACATAATCTCAAATGGATAGGACCAATTCGAGGGCTGCATGATAGGAGCAGTGCTCAAGAGAGAGCGCAGTGTGGTAAAGGCTTTCAGACAAGCCTCATCAAAGACAAATGGAACATCCTTGGCAAGAAGGTTGCACAAGGGCCTAGAGATTTTACTGAAGTCTTTGATAAATCGCCGGTAAAAACCGGCATGTCCAAGGAAGGACCTAATCTGCTTGACGGTGGTAGGGGGTGGCAACTTAGCAATTAAATCGACTTTTGCACGATCAACCTCAATACCACGACTCGATACCACATGTCCTAAGACTATACCTTCAAGAACCATAAAATGGCTCTTTTCCCAACTTAGGACCAAATTGGTTTCACAGCAACGCTTTAAAACCTTGGAAAGATTAGAAAGGTATGAATCGAAAGATGAACCAAAAACTGAAAAATCATCCATAAAAACCTCTAGAAAATCTCCAATCATGTCAGAGAAAATGGCCGTCATGCATCTTTGGAATGTACTAGGAGCATTGCATAGGCCGAATGACATGCGCCTATAGGCAAAAGTGCCAAAAGGGCAAGTAAAGGTGGTCTTTTCTTGGTCTTCGGGGTATACTGCAATTTGGTTATATCCAGAATAACCATCTAAAAAGCAATAAAAGCTCTGCCCCGCAAGTTTTTCTAGAATTTGGTCAATGAACGGAAGTGGAAAGTGATCCTTCCTAGTCCTAGAATTAAGCTTCCTATAGTCGATGCAAACTCGCCACCCAGTGGTAGCTCGAGTAGGGACTAGAATACCCTCATCATTTACAACTACAGTGATACCGGACTTTTTAGGCACAACTTGGGTAGGAGCTACCCAAGCACTGTCAGAAATGGGGTAGATGATACCCGCATCCAACAACTTCACGACTTCCTTCATAACCACTTCCTTCATGTTGGGATTGAGTTTTCGCTGCATTTCCCGTGAAGGCATAGCTTCCTCCTCAAGATGGATTCGGTGCATGCAAATAGACGGATCTATACCCTTAAGATCAGCAACCGACCATCCTATAGCTTGTTTATTCTCATCTAGAACTTTCATGAGCTTACACTCCTGCTCCATTTGTTAGAGGTATGCCCTAAAACCAATCCTAAAGGGCATATCAATTTCATATTATATGTATTTGAAGGTATAACTTATCGTATGTATTTATATATATATGATAAGGTCCATGAATAAATGATAGAAGAAATATGTTTCTCAAAGTTGTTGAGATATGGAGACTCATATTTCTAGTACACATTTATTCTAAACGAGTTCCTACTCATAGGTTTATTAAAGTGGATATTTAATAAACCGTTAAGAGTAGCACAGATTTAAACTGGCTCCAATGGGAGGATAGGTAGTCTTTCCTATCGGTGTAGTGACACTATAGTTAATCTGTGGGTGCATATTAGAGAATATGTACACTGAACATGATCTGCTAGAATGTTCTTATGGAGATTAGTCAAAAGAATATTCTTTTGTTACGACCATTGATTTGGTAATCCTTAGACCTGAGGCACCATAGTTATCTTATGCATAGGTCACTTGAGTTTGATAGTATCTCGTACATCCTTAACCACAAGGGTGTAATCGGTACTCATTGGCTCTAGTAGGGTTATGTATGAAGGTAAATGAGTGCGCAAGAAGGAATCATCACTTTCATCTTTGATGAGAGAGAATGTCAAGGTTCGTTCACAAAGATAATTCTCACTGTGAAATCCATGGCCATGGTGATAGGTAAACTGTGAAAAGTGTTTCATGAGTTTATCTTATTGAGAATTATATTTTGTGGAACATTTAACAAGTTGTTAAGATATGGTTTGACTTAATAACCATGCCTGAATATCTTAACAGTGACATTAAGGGATGAAGGATTAAGTAACATGAAGGGTTCATATGGTTCCGCTATTCACCCACACCTAGGGTATGTCATGATATGTTGCTAGATGTCACTCATGACCAGTGTAGGCCTATTGGTAAAGTGTTATCAATGAGGGCATAATTGGAATTATTCCAATTGAACCTAAAAATAGAAACTTTCTATTTTAGGAGACATAGAGATGTCCCTGTCCACTGCTAGGTTAGGATGAACCCAAAGGGTCACACACATAAGGACACAAGTGAGTTCTTTAAGTTAGGAGAGGTGTTAGTTTCTAATTTTATGTAACTTACTTGGGCTCTTTAATTAAAGGTTAATTAAGGAGGACTAAGTTGCAAATATTAGAAACCCTAGTATTTATCTATAAATACATAAGGTGAGGGTGCATGCTAGCACTAGAACATCCTAACCCTAAAAAGGAAGAGTGGCTTTTCATTATTCCTTTGAGGACGCCGGCCCTAGAGTGCCTTTTCTCCCATGGCCGAATTGCTCTCTCTCTCCCTCTCCATCTTGCATTGATTCAAGAGTTGAACAAGTGCAAGGAGCTTATGGAATCTTGGGTTCGTGTGGATACCTTGGAGGCTTCATACACTTTGAAGCTAGGATGCGATCGAGGTTTCAACAAAGGCAATCATCAAGTAAGTCAATGTTTTAAAGTTGTTTAATTCTTGTACTTGTATTATTCATGATCCTATGCTTGTTTCGATTTCCTGCTTGAATATGAATGGATGGATTCTTGTTTTTATAAAATTTTATAGTTTGTCTTCCGCTGCAAATCCTCCCTGTACATATTCTTTCAGTGGTATCAGAGCCAACTCAAGCATGATTATGAATATTTGATGGCTTGATGATGGATATAATTAATTAAAATTGATTTAATACGGGTTCTTGAACCCTATGGAATTCGGCCATGGTGATTTTCCCATTTTGTTTATTGTTTTGTTCAATATGGCAACTAGGGTTTGATGGGAAACCCTAGCTAAGGTCACGGCCACATGGAGGCAGCCCCTAGTATGGACAGCCATGGGGTTTATGCCCCTTTGATTGTTTGTATTTTAGGATTTTCATGAAACCCTAATGAAGGAGGCGGCACTCTCTCTCCTCTCTCTTGATGATTTCGGCCACTAGGGTTTACAAACCCTAGTTTGGTTCTTTATCATGATGTTTAATGATTTGGGTTTGAGAAACCCTATAATCAATGGTATTGATTGAATCTTGAAGTTTTAGAAACCCTTGATTCAATGGATGAAGTTCTTGTTTTGGAAACTTGGACATCAAGCTTGGGATTGAGAAACCCTAGCTTAATTTGGCAACTTGGGATTTAGTAACTCATTGGGGATTCACGGCCATTGGGGTTTAGACCCCTTGTGCAATTCGGCTATTGGGTTTTAGAAACCCTAATATTATTTGCATGATTCTTGATTAATTTTAAATAGTTTAAAATTTGAATCTTGTTGATTGCATATGTTTAATTTAAAGTTGTTTAAATTAATATGTTAATGAAGTTTTGTTAATGGTTAACAATGGAGGCTATTAGGGTTCTTTGAAACCCTAATACAATATACATGGTGGCTGAATTTTAGGTTTAAGAAACCCTAAAATCTTTTATGGAAAGTTTCTTGATTTATTTTAGTAACCCTAATTCAAATCTTGCAACTTATTTGTTTCCTATTTTGAATTGTTCAAGTACTAGGAAAGTTTCTTATTTTGATTTGATTCTTACCTATTTTGAATAATATGGATTTAGGAAACTAAGCAACCCTAATTAGGGTTTATGGAAACCCTAACTTGATAGGATTAGGTAAGGTTTGAGAAACCCTAACCCTAACCCTAACTAGCTCACTCTCTCTATCTCACTATAGTGGACGGCCACAAAGGTTGGGAACCCTAATGGCCCTTGTTTTTTATCTTGCTTTTCATACCTTGTGTTCTTCATATGTTTATAAATCGTTTATAGTATTTTCAAAATTATTCTTAATGTTTTTGAAAATCAAAAATTGAAGAACAAGTAGGTTTGAAGAAAAATTGTTTTATAAAAACCCCTTTTGGTGTTCTTGAGAGTTTGAGCAATACATGTGATGTATTAACATTTTAATTTATTTAAAATGATTTAGGGCTATTACTTAATGATGTATTAACATGTTAAAATCGTTTTGACATGATTTTATATTGTTTGGATTAATTTTAAAATCGTTTTAAAATTAAACAAGGTTGCTGTAATTTCTGGGCAGCAACTATGTATGTTTTGTAAAATCTATGAAAAATGGTTTTATTGATTTTCAAAGCATGCCACCTATCTAATTCATTAATATAAGGTCTTAACTAAGTCTAGGAACAGTTCCCATGATTTGTTATGACCTAGGTTAACCGTATTAAGGTTTTTGTGATTAAGAGTCAAATCTGGAAATTCTGACTCTCTATCGTAAAAGGCCTTAAATTGATACCAAACGTTGGAATCAAGTGATGAGACCCCTGCCATTGGAAAGAGGACTGAAAAACCTAATGAATTGAAGTATTCCCATGACTTAAATTCTTTCTAGGTTAGGCCCCATAAAGCCATTTATGAAGAAATTCCAGAATCTGTCATGGATTGGAGTTCATGTCACAAATTGCTTTAAAGTGATACCAAACGTTGGAATCACGAAACGAGACCTATGCCATTTGAAAGAGGACTGAAAATCCTTGTGAAATAGAGTATTCTCACATATTAAAAGTTAGTTTTAATATAGGAAAGATTAGTCCTAAAACAGTAGCTGAATTCTGAAATTTTTGTTGAAAAACAGAAATTGTTTCTTTCTTAGAATTTTCATTTTGAGTTATTATTTATTCCACCATTGTAGGTTAATAGTGATTAATCTACTAGGCATATTAAAGTGTTAAATGCATGGTAGGAATTGTGAGAATAATTTCTCAAATTAAATTCTGTATAATTAAAACCCTAGTTGTGACAATTAGGGGTTTTACTTGTTTTAAGAAAGAAGCTAGTTTAGTCATATAAGATATGATGGAATCCTTTTAATAAGATTAAAAGGACTTTATTATTATTATAAGATAATGATAATATCTTTGTTATTGTTATGAGATAATAATAACATGACTTTAATTAATTATATGCCATTGCCATCATTGCCTTTTACTGTATGTTGCTTTCTTTTTATGCAATGCGATTGTATAATTGTGAATGGATGAATATGGACTTAAAGACCAATTAAATGAGATGTGATTGGGCGCATTAGATGTGAATGGTTTATTTTTGGGTTGTATTTAAAAGTTGTTTAAATAAGGTGATGTAATTATTTGGGGCTTGCATGCCTCTTTCCCTCTCTATCCCTATGTATCCCCTTTTTCCCTTAATCCCCTTCTTTCTTTTATAAATTGTATTTTTCAATTCAAGAAGGTGAGTGGTGGACCCGAGATGCATGGTGGAATCTTGTTCGAGAGGAAAAGCAAGGACTTGAGAAGGACTTGGCAAGGACATCAAGATCTTGAAGAAGATTTGTTTGTCGCTATGTAATAGTTACATAGGATTTTTATTACGATCACCAACCCACACTTTAGACCTAGGGTTCATCTTTTTGGCTCAAAGCTTGAACCCACCTTGAAAGTCCATAATCAT